>JAFBJT010087937.1:0-90038 GCA_016785325.1 Chascanopsetta lugubris
TCTCTCTCTCTCTCTCTCTCTCTCCCTCCCTCCCTCCCTCTCTCTCTCTCCCTCTTTTTCACACAATCTCTCAAACCATAGTTTCATTACGGAGATGAAATTCAACATTAGGGGATGCATTTCCTCTGTTAGTTCTCCTCATTGCCGGCTTATTTTCCGGAGGAACGAGGATCTGTATTTTGTGGAAGAAAATATTTCTCATTGCCTGAAATTAATGCAAATATTTCAATGCAAATGTACCCGCATAACGGCAGGAATACAGAGTTCATGCAAAATGTGACATCCTCACCAGAGAAAGTTGAGTTGAAGGTAATTAATCCAGCGCTGAGATGAACTGAGAAAGAACAGGCGCTGCTGTGATGAGACGGAGCCGTGGAGGGAACAACGAGGACAAAGTGTTCTGTATACATTACTGATGTATCTGAAACGACTGGCATCAACTATGATTTATGCATCTTTAATTTAGGATGTGAACACTCAGATTTGTCCTTTGAATTTTCCTTTTCTCTATTCAGCTCACCTCTATGTGACTTTTGAAAGTAGGGCTACATTCGTATTTGTTACATTAAAAGTGATCTCTGTCCACCGGGACCTTTTTTGATTTAATAATTCCATTTTTATCCATGGTGGATATTTTGGGAATATAATCTAACTGCAATTTCTTTTACCGGTATTGTGACAGTGATTTTATATGCAAATATTTTTTAAGTTTCTTATCTTATCTGTATTATAGTATCAGTTATAGTGTTAGTATTATAACAGAGAGAGCAGAGGGTATGTTACAATCAGATACAATTAGATAATGCAGTTGTATTTCATAGCACCATGATCATAGATGTAATAAATCAGCTCTACCATCTAAGAGGGAAATCACTCTGTCCGAGTGCCATGATTGGCCTGCAGGCTGAATTTTGGAATTTGCCAATACTGGATTACTTGACAAGACTTTGACCTAAATCTTACCCACTGGACCTTTTAACCAGAAAGGCCAAATCAGCAAGGAGCTGTGAGTGTCTGCACCATGGCCTTCAAATGTATTAATATCTGTCCATCCAGGCTAAGATGTGGTTTTCTGAGTTCCCAGGCATCTCCATCCCAGCAACTCTGCTACAAATTGGTGTGAAATGTCACGTTTATGTATGGCGGGAATTTTAAATGTAGCAGCGTGGATGTATCTTGGATGCAAAGAGTAGGAACATGTCTTTTACCAAACACACCATCTTAGGACGGGGGTCTTTTTCTCCTTCTTCTCCCTGCTCGTTTTTAAGGGCTGGAAGGCGGAATGAACTGCACTAAATGAGATCAATGCAACACTGACATACAGCCTTTGTGCTCAAATGCCGTCGACACTTTAGTGCTTAAAGTGACAAACCGCATTCTGTTGTCACAAACAGAGGAACCCATAGAGAGCCCACAGCACTTGCTGCGAATCATTCGCCTTGTGCAGCAGCTTGAACTGGGGGCTGTGCAGAGATTGAAATTTCTCACAAAAGTCTTATTACCGTCCAATGGAGATTGCACACAGATAGGCCTCTCAATTTATAATCTGTCTACAAAGTGTACCACCAGGGAGCTGCAGAGATGCCTCCCTGATTTCTTTTGCCCCGTGGAAAATGTGTTTTGAGAGTGAGGAAATCGGAGAGTTATGCTGGAAAGAAAGGTACACTGTTCGTATGCAGGCTGGAGTTATGGCTTCTGGCTCATTTCACTCCACCTTCTCTCACCCCCCTCGCACAGCTGACGAGAAGACTTTACCCCCAGCGCCCACCATGCTGATGCTCTCCACCGACGGGTTGCTCTGCCCGTTCGCTCTGCTCAACCTCAATCCGGGGGTGAAGCAGCTGGTCACGCCGCCCAAGCCGCTACCACTCGAGGGTGAGAGAGCGCCAAAGTCAGGTAAGACGGAAGAAGATGAATTCTGTCGACGAATACTGTTCCTGTCGGAAAAATGTTTTTCCCAACACTGCTGTTTTTATTTCGTAATCATTGTTACAGTGCATAGTCATTTTCTTGGAATGAGACCAGGCCTGTTTTGACTGCTTAGGCAGATTGGACAAGACGGCGAAGTGCTGACCCTCCTGTGACGTCAGAAAGGCATATTTTTAACCAATCCAAAGTCATCCAGTGGGACTCTCGTCAGCGTTTGTACGGGCTTCTTTGAAGTCTGATAGAAATGTGGTTGCATCTAACCAGCCGTAAAAAAATGTGGACTGATTTTAATATCTGAGGCTAATTTCAGTTTCTGCTAAAATTAGCCAAAACTTGCCCAACATGTGATGAGATCAAGTGACACCTCGTTTTTCTGTCTATTCACAGGTTCTCTGGCAGCCCAGCCTCCAAAAGCCGCCGCCTCCGTCCCAGCGGCGTTCCCGACTCTCGGTCTTATTTCATCGGCCGCTCCTGCGCCCGCGGCTCCCGTTGCCTCTTCGTCTGCTGCTCCGTTCAGCTTCGCGGCTCCAGTGTCGTCGTCGGGCTTCACTTTCTCTGTCCCGACCACCGGCACTACCGCGGCCCCCTCGGCTTTCTCCTTGGGGCCGCCTGTGCCTTTTGGTTCGGGCTCCTCGAGTTTCTCTTTTGCCTCCAAACCTCCCTCTGACACTCCAGCCGCACCTTCTGCATTTTCCATCAGCACCCCGTCCTTCAAACCCCCAGTGGTGACATCGCCAGCTCCAGCCCCCTCTCCTGTCCCAGCCCCAGCTCTAGCTCTGGCACCTCAGAGCCTTGCTGCTCCCTCTCCACCCACAGTGAAATTGAATCTGAATGAGAGGTAGTGGAATTTCTCTTAAAAGATTGTAGCATGATTGATATATTTTGCACTGCGTTGCAGATAAACACACGTATTCCTCTTTGACTTCAGGTTTTCAGTGTTGGAGACCCCTGCACAGGCCCCGCAGTCTTTCTCCTTCAGTTCTCCAATATCCAAACCACTTGCCTCCAATTCAAGTTCGCCTGCACCAGCACCAGCAGCTACCAAGCCGCCAGCTGTCCCCAGTAAGCAATCTTGCGATGTTATTCTTTAAATTCTTCACTATCCACGAGTAAGAATGTGTTTCTCATATTGTTGCCTGCGCCTCAGCCCCAGTGCGACCAGTTCAAGCCAACACGCCTCCCACAATCATCCAGAAACCGACTCCTGCTGCCCAGAGCCGAATCCAAGCCCCACAGGTCCCGTCTGTTGACCATGAGTGATTTTGTTATGATCACATATTGACTTGAATTCTCTTAGTTGTGCTGTTGTAACTAATAATGTAGACTTCATCTTATAGTTTTGAAGATTCTAAAATATTCAGTCAGAATGTTTAATCCAGTGACTTTCCGTTTTTGTTTTGTGAGCCATTCATCCCTGAATGAATGAAAACACTTAACTTAAATATGTTGACTGATGCCATTATTGTGAATGGAATGCTGGACAATTAGTCGAAATGAGCCGAGGTAAAATATGACAGCTAACCAGCGACATGAAAATGAGCCACTTTGAAACGTAATCCATATTTACGTGTATTTCTCTTGACAATGACCTTTTAAGTTTATATTTATTTGACTGGGTCTGTGCTCAGGCACCTGTGGCACCTGCAAAGCAGACGATGCAAAAGAAAGAGTCGGATCACATCATGGCCGGAATCATGGAAGAGGTGAGACAGTCCACGCATAGGAATTTTTCAAGTTGAAACTTAGAAGCTCTTCAAACCTCAGGGCATTGTTTTGACAATCAGTGTGCCTGTGACTTGTCATCAGATCGCACACTTCCAGAAGGAGTTGGACGACCTCAAAACCAGAAGCACTAGAGCCGACTTCAAGGTCGGCACCAACGATGAAATGAAGGAGTTGAGGAAGGAGTCGGAAGACCTTCATGTGTTTACGCTGGAGATCAAGGAAACGACAGAGGTAAGACCAAGGAACCAAAGAAGATAGATTTGTTCGTATGCGTGTGCATTGTTTATGCCTCATGAATTTATCAGCAGCAGCAGCACTACTACACCTATTATTTTTTACATGGTCCTGTGCTTTCCATACACATTGTTACGCAAATATTTTTTGTTATCACAATTGATTCATGTCATGTCATGTCATGTCATCTTCTACTGCTTATCCAGTATTCTGGGTCGCGGGGTATTTCTACCAGTGCACATCTACCCTGTTATTTCTGTTTGTTTTAATCCACACTACTACTTTCTCAAAAAACGCTTGCCTGCACCAACATGCTCAAGCTAATCAAAATGTGTTTATTGATGTCTTGGTCACATGGCGTGGCAACTTCAAAGAGCAACAAGCCTCTTAAGCCGTGTATATCGGCAGAATTATAATGTGAGCTTTGTCCAAAACTGCATACAATCCATGTTTTGTTGTTTTGTCGAAATTTGATGGCTATGGTTCTATTACTTAATTAATTGAATTAAGTTAATGGCGTGGCTGTCCTCTTTCAACCTTTTTTTTCCCATTTGTTTTTCTCTGATTCTTAGTCTCTTCATGGGGATATCGGTACTCTGAAGACCACCTTACTGGAAGGCTTTGCCGGGGCTCAGGAAGCCATTGCCCAGAGTGAGCTGAGTAAAGACAAGAATTACAGACAGCTTCTTTACAAAAGACCTCTGGACCCACGCAACGAGGAACGACTCAAGGTGAAATTCGGAAACAATAAATGAATGGACACTTGATAAAATCCCAGATTTCCTATTAACGTCTCCCCGTGTATTATTTCCTGTGTGCAGGAGATTCGCAGACTGTACCAGTACGTTACATTTGCCGTGGAAGATGTCAATGATGTGTTGAATGTAGAATGGGAGAAACACCTGGAGAAGAAGAAAAAACTGAAGTAAGCAAAATATACACAACATTCTCACCTCTTTCTATGGTTATGTCCAGGCCTCATTCTGAGAATTAGAAGAATTATGCAATATTACCGGAAGAAAGGCAACCAACTTCCACTCTGTGGTTCTAAAATCATGATTATCAAACGACCTCAAAGTTGAGTCTCACACTTATTTCTTGTAATTCCACTGCTGACTTCTCACAATTAAAGTCTTAATACTTTTCCAGAGATGCTAGTGCACATTTTGAAAGTTGAAAATGTTTTGAGCGCAGTCTGATGACTTCTCTTTTCAGACACATGGTCGTTCCTGGGCGCGAGGGACTGTTCACGACACTGGCCAACAACTTGTACATCATTGAGCAGCAGAAGCACAGACTGGACCAGTTGGTGAAGGAGCTCAACTCACTGATGCTCTACAACAAGAACACGACACAGACCACAGACAAGAATACTGCAACAGCGGCGTCTGCTGGGTAGGGACAGTGTTCGAGTGAAGGAGTCTCATACTTCTAGTTGACTGTGGTGTGAACTCGCTGCAGTTTGAATCTGGAGCACTTTTGAATAATTGAAATTGAGACATTTAAATGAGCAGGTTGCTTTCATAACTAGGTGGCAGAACAGCTGATGATATAATCATCGTGCCCGTTGAATGAACAAAAAGGAAATGTCTAATCTCTGTCGCTGTGGTGGCCTGCAGAGCATGTTAACCTTCCATCCTGTTACTTCCTGTTTCAAATGGCAGTTTGGAAAGTGAGCTGGAGAGTTTGCGGGATTCTTTGGTGAAAGCCAGACTGGACACGACCCCTCCCAAACCAAAATCCAGGTCATCAGGTATTCATCCACCTCTTCTTAGATATTGAATAGATTTGTTAATTTTGAGTTATACTTATGATTGTTTTTGACTGCTTTTCTCCCTAGTCAAGATCTCACCAGTAAAACAGTCTCAGCTACGCAACTTCCTGTCAAAGGGACAGATGCCTCCAGTCCGATCAACTGCACCAGGTACGTACTCACACATATATCTATATAGGACATAATGTTTGTATACTATAAAACATATTTAATACAAATGTATCTCGCAGTTCCAAGATAGGTTGAGAGAGACACTACACCTCCACTGGAATTCCAAAGTTTTGTCCATGATTTAATAAGATGAATTTGTTGTTTGTGTCTCCTCCATCTATTCTGTTCCAGCCAACTTGTCTCGATCTGCCTTCCTCTCGCCTAAATACTACGAAGACTTGGACGATGTCAGCTCCACCTCCTCCCTGTCCCAGTCCCTGGACCCCCACCCCGCTCACTTGGCACTGGAGGAGGAGGAAGAAGAGGAGGAACTCCCTCTGGAGCCCCTCCCTATCATTCCTCCGTCACTGTCCACCCCTCGCCATCCCACCGTTGTGAGGACCCCCTCCATTCAGCCGGGCTTTGGGGCGATCCAGTCCACCCCTTTGGCCAAACTGCATCAAGTGCAGGGTATGGGTTTCGGACTCAGCCCCATTCCCAGCCCCAGTGAGTAATTCAAACAATGCCCCGTTTAACACAGAAGTATGGGGATTCAAATCTTGTAGTCATACCACATGGTTTTCTCATTTCAGTTCCAGCCAACAAGATCAACCTCTGTGGGCCTGATAGCACTGCGCTCGCCACACAGACGGTCAAACATGGAGCCCCGCCGGCCGAGAGGAACGTACCCGTCACTATCCCTGCCCAGCAGGCGGCAGCCACGGCCGCGCTACGCAGACAAATGGCCAATCAAAAGTCAGGTAGGAAGAACTTGCCACACTCTCTGGAGAGTTTATTTCTCTTTAAACTGTCACACAGATTGAATGTGTAATCCAAAGCAACGGAGGATGCTTGTTAGTTAAAATCCCGTTGCAGTGCCCAGCACAATTCACTAGGGGGGGACACAGACTCAAAAGTCAACTACAGTGAAGCTGAACCAGAGCGCTTTCAATTCAAGAGTTTCAATTCATGACCTGATCACAGCTGAAAATACTGAGATGAGCAGGATCAGATCACCACAGAGACATTCAGATCATTGCACTATTTTTTTTACATTAGCGTCGTGTTGTCATCTGCGTCTTCCAGCCATTGTAGGTGCCTCCTTAACAGAGTCCACATTGAAGATTGTACCTCAGGTCGTCAACGTCCAGGAGCTCAAGGAGAAAGGCCCTCCAGTGCCTGTGTCCAGTATCATCAGGTAAAACACTTAAACAAATAGCACACACTCTTCTTTGGCTCAAGGCATACACACCTCTAAGCTAATTGAAGGCTCTACGTGTGTATTATGTAGAGATACTGCGTCTTGGACTCACTTGCAGTTCTTCCGTGTTGATTCTTGTTATTCCGATAAACAAAGACCACTTCACATGCACGGCAAGCCTTTATAATCTCTCACGTACAAAATATCACGTACTGTTTGATATTGGGCACATTACACTTATAGCATTGAGACATGTTTGTAATTGCAAACCGCACTTGCATCTATTTTGGATACAGTGAGGAGACAGTCTGTCACTGTGAATCCTTGGAGGGCTCAAGTGTTTGTTTTGAGTGGCTCCTCTCATCATAGATTTTCAGGTCAATGACTTCCCCACCTGTTTTTCGCCAACCAGTGTGACCAACGGACGTCTTTCGGCATTTGCAGCCGAGCATTGTTCCTCAGTCATGACATCAGCGTTATGTTCTCATTATCCTCGGCGTTCAGTTCAACTTTCCTTTAACAAATGTATTTATTGTTGTATAGAGCACATGGCTCAGTGCGTAATCATTCGAACTATGCTGTGCATGTTCTTCAATTTTTTTCTCTCCCATGATCCACTCCCACTCCTGCGTTTGTGTGTCTGCCGCACTCAACTCTTTCCGCCTCACTGGACTGTGCTCCACTTTAGCTGCCTGATATTTTCATAGACCATCTCTCCTTGGGGGCTTTCCCTCAAATACTGTCTGCTCACAATAACAAATAAGCAAAGTAAGGCATTGTGAGCGTAAGATGATTATGAAAGTAGGCTTTTCCCTGATCCAGCATTAACACGCTGAACTTTTCCCTCTGTTAAACCGCTGTGGCTTAGACATTTCTACAAATGTGTCACAGTCAAGAGTCATTGTATTTATCTTTATTTGAAGAAAGTGTATGTACTTACCTGTGAGTCGTGTTTATTTAGTGCGAGACCGGCTTTTTCACTCATCCATGGACAGGAGTTGAATACTTCATTTTATTAAACAAAAGTAGTAATTTCATTTTTAAACTCTTGCATTGTTTTTATTTCCCCCCAGCTCGTCAGTTCCAGATCCAGCAGCTCAAGCCTTTGCAACCATTTCCTCCACCCAGGCTAAACGGGTGAGTATCATTGATCCTTCGCTCGTGGTGCTGTCACTCCCATCTGCTCACATACTGTACGTGTGTCTCACTTTAGAAAATGAGTTCCTCAGAGATTCATATATCTCACTTTCTCATAAACAGGTTATTCTTTTAAGATAAATGTACACCAACATTTTTGCACTGGTGATTATCTGGCAAGTTGATGCATCTGTATCGGTTCTCTTCACTATCATTTGATTCTAAGCAACACGATGTTGTTCCTGGGGCCCATCTCTACTCAACCTTTAGCTTGTGAAAAGTCACATATTGCAGACAGGTTTGCACGTGAACACAGACTATTAGTTACATGGGTGTTAAATGTCCCAGTAGCCTCTCATGTAGATGTTACTCATGGCAGGGAGGTGATAGGGAAACTCCCTGCAGAAATTGTTTGGGTCATTCTTGTCAAGCTGAACTTGGGGCCCATACAAGCAAAAACAAGTTGATCTCCAGCCACATGAGTTGCATAACAATTTTTCAAATTACATTATATTCATAGCCATGGTTTTTTTTTGTTTTTTTTTCAAAATAATCTATTGAATTATTGTAACCTTTCAAAATGAAGCTGCAATGGTTCATGTCTCTCAAACTTTTTTACAGAATTCTACTCAAGGTATCCAGACGGTGTCTGCTGATAGCACAACCACCGCACAAACGGGTTTTGTGTTTGGTAAGGAATGTATGAAGTGTGTTTAATCTACAATGTAGAACTCACTAAGGTGATGCCGCAACTTCCGGAATAGGTTTAAACTTCATAACCTTTATGACCTTTAGGTCAAGCATCCAAACCTGAAGCTCCTCCCACCAGTTCTACAGAGCTAAACACCAGCAAAGGATTCTCTTTCACCCCAGGGTGAGTTGGAAAATGAAAAGCATCACTTAACCAACCTGTATTTTAATGAAGTTTGAACGTGATTTTATTTTAACGACAGAAAATAAGGAAGAAGATACTTTCCAAAATCAAATTCTAATCTATTCACATGTTTGAAAGTGTTTCTCTGCTGACACTTAAAAATCTCAAAGTAGCCAGTTTTCTGTCATCACATTGAGTGATATAAATGGCATTTGATGATTCACAAAAGAAGTCATCACAAACATTGGAGCTACCCTCATTTTGAATATTGGAATTGTTGTGTTTGCAGATCGGCAGGCTTCAGTTTTGCCTCAGTTTCACAGGGAGCTGGACAATCGCAAGGTAATAAACAACCGCAGTTTGATGTCATATAGGAGTAAATACAAATGAATATGTATTGTCATTTTGTATTTTGTTTTTTTGTCCCTCTCTCTCTTCAGCAAAGGATACAGGTAAATTTGCCTTTGGTGGAAATGGCAAGATTGCGTTCAGCCAGGCTGGAGAAGAGGCATTCTCTTTCATCCCAAAGTCCACCTCCCCTGCTCTGCGCACCGCGTCCCCCACCCTGACTCCGACTCCACCGGGAGATGCGGCCAAACCCGTGCCCACCACAACTGCCCTCAGGATAGAGCCCCAGCCACCGAAGACCGTTGGAGGCGAGACGCTGGGCAGTTTCTCCGGGCTTCGTGTTGGTCAAGGAGAAGAAGCCAAAGATGCCTCTGCCAAGCCCACACCTGCAGCGTTTACCTTTGGGGACGGTGGATTGGGGATAGGTAAAGGGGCAGCGCAGTTTAGTTTTGGTGTCCAAAAGTCTGCGGACGATTCCACTGGAGTTGACTTGACAAAGGCAACGTCAGGAAGTTTGTTCAAGCCTCCTGAAGTGAATGCCAAGCCGGCCTTCTCTGTTCCTGCATCGGGCTCCTCCGTCTCAGCCTTACCTTCGTCTTTCAGTAGCCTCCTCGCATCAACCCCAGAGCCCTCGGAGGAACCAAAAGCTCCCACACCGCCTTCAGAACCCACTCCACCACCTGAAAAAGAACCAGAACCTGAACCAGAGCCAGAACCTGAACCCACCGAGGAGAGTGCCAGCATTCCAGAAGACCCCATCTCTGAAGGGGAGGCAGCCGCCCCAGAAGCCACACCAGAACCAGCTGCACCAACGCCACCGCCTGCTGTGGCTGCAGCTGCCCCGGCCCCAGAACCGCCTCCCACCACGCCAGCCGAGGTCCCCGCCTCAACGCCAGTCGTGGCTGCCCCCGCGGTCGAAGAACCTGCAGAAACCACCACCACAGCCCCCCCTGAGCCCACTCCAGTGTCTGCCACCGTAACCGCACCACTGGACACTCACGCTGCACCACCGCCGCCATATCAGGCGCCGCCTTCTGACAAGCCAGGTTCCATTTTTACTCAGCCTGCTGCTGTAGCAACAGACAGCAGCACCACTGGAATCCCACCAACTATCACCACGGTTGCCACTGCAACCACTACTCCCACCACTTCCGTTACCAGCACTGTCGAAACGACCGCTACCAGCTCTGTATTTGGGCAACTTGTTGCACCGCCAGTGTCCTCAGCCCCCTCAGCTCCAGCTCCAGCTCCTACAGGTTTTGGGGCTCCTGGTTTCGGTGCAACAACTGGATCAACTTTTGGCAAAACTGTATTTGGCCAGGTGAGTGGCTTTGGCCAACCCGCTGCCAACACGGCAACACCCGGCGGTTTCTCATTCGGCCAGACAGCCTTTGGAGCGAGCTCTAACAGTGCCACCACCGGAGGTGGAAATCTCTTTGGCGCGCCCACCGCCAGCAACGCTAGCTCCTTCTCATTTGGCACAAGCAGCGCCAACACAGTCAGCAGCACCGGGTTCGGACAGAACACAGCCCCAGCGTTTGGCCAGAGCTCGGGTTTTGGCCAAGGCTCTGTGTTTGGGAGTAACACCACCACATCGTCATCATCAGGATTCAGCTTCGGACAACCCTCGGGTGAGTGGGAGTTTGGAATTTGCAATTGCTCGCGCATACTGTTGGTGGCAGTATTCACTTAAAACGTTTGCACTCAGCCTATACGACCAACAACATTAGTACCCACAGTATTAGCCACATCAAGGGTACGTGGATTTAGTTTAATTCCAGTTTGCATTGCAAAACAGTTGACAACTTCTAAACAGGAAGTATTTTTCAAGAAGAGTTTTTGATTTAATTCATTCATAGATCTGATTTAAGATTGCTATTTGTGTTAATGTCAGTTAGATAAAGCTTTATTTTACCAAATAAAAAAATATAAGGTGATTTGTGGAATAAATATCACATTATATTTCTAAAGTGTAAAAGAAGTCTATTGAGTGTCTCTTTACCCTTTTTATCTTGTTGATGTCTATTTTGGATAAATCCCAGACTTTCTTTTTTTTTTTTTCTCTCCTAACAAACTTTCTCATCCATCAATCTTTCACATCAACTCATTGTCTTAAATGTGATCCCTCGAATTGAATACCGTGGTTGTTTTTATAGATGAGAAAAGTGACACCTTCAGGCTATAAAGAATAATGGCATACACAGGATTTACAATGTCAGCTCTCTAAGTCATTATAAAAATGTCAGCTGGAGACAAAGTGATGTTACACTCGCTCGTCAGACCTGACCGGTTCACGGAGATTAAGTCGTAGCTGACAGCGGTGACGCCAAAAGCGTCTGACAACCAGTGCATTTACATTATTATGTCAGTGAGGGCGGCGGGAGGCTGTGTGAAAGCATCGGCACATTTGGCTGACCTTTAAGCATTGTTGTGACCAAAGCCAAATGTGACACTTGACGCCATATTGTGTCAGAAACGCACCGGCAGCCAAGCCCCTCGTGGGCTGTTGCGAGGATGGTGTTGGATTGGAGAGGGTGGCATGACGGGAGTTGTCCCATTCCCACAGCTTCTCTAAATTCTCCGAGTGGAATGGGAATGTGTCTCTCTGTGAACAGCTGATGCCAGTGCATCAGCTCAGCGTTTAACACAGTTCTTGTCTGTGTGTGTGTGTGTGTGTGCGCGCACAATATTGTAGAGTAGTAATGGTAAAATGTTTATAGCATCACCATCAGCTCTGCAGCAGTTCACATTAAACAGTCTCTAACTTATCTTTGTTTCCTTTTTCATCTCAGCATTCAGTTGCTCTGCTGCTGCTCCCGTATTTGGCCAACAACCCAGCAGTGGCAGTGTGTTTGGCCAGGTACCATCCATTATGATCATATATTCGAGACATGTTGCTCCCTCTGGTCAGGTCACATGATAAATACTTTTCTTCCTACAGCAGCCGTCACCAAGTGGGGGTGTGTTTGGTTCAGCTGGAGCCAACACAGCTGGGTCGGCATCTGGTGGAGGATTCTTCAGCGGCCTGGGAGGCAAACCCACCGAGGAGGCAGCCAACAAGAACCCATTTGGCGCCCCCGCCTCCACCGGAGCGTTTGGGCAATCTGCTCAGACAGGTATGCTAAGCTGATCCATTTACCATTTGCCAGTGTCGTCCTGGCGACAAGATCGACACCAAAATGATTTGACCTCTCCTTTAACATCGAGCTCGTATCGACCATTCCTCCTGCAGGTCCCAGCAGTCTGTTCGGGACCAATGGCGCTAAGGCCTTTTTTGGACAGGCGTCCTTTGGTGAGCAGAAACCAAGTGGGACCTTCACTACCGGAGCAGGAAGTGTCGCAGCCCAGGGATTTGGTTCTTTCTCGTCTCCGTCAAAACCAGGTACAACCCTCACCATATTGTCGCTGTACATTCTGAGCAGTGCCGTGCGTGGTTATATAGGGTGTCAGGTTACATGCTGTCTTTTAGTGTCGGTCAAGGTGATGTGAGGACAGCTGATGATGCTCATTAGCTGACTGTTTTCCTTGTGTTGGTTCACTACAGTAGGTTTTGGAGGAAAGAATCATGACGTAATGTGATGTAGTTCACTCGTGCTCTCACTGCGCTGCTGTTTCCGTTGGACGGAACTAAACGGTCCTGTCATGCCATCTTTATTTGTCTTCGTGTTTGTGTCAGTTAAACTGTCGGAGTTGGAGCTGTTATGTTAGCAAACAAAGGACGATGAAGACCTTGAATATGTCTTTAGGATAAGACGACACGTTTATACTTTTTTACTTGATTTTGTTTTCAAGGTGTAAAATGACTTTTTTTCTGTCATTTTTTTATATTAATTTTTTAAAAAAAATTTCTCTTAATAATGAATAGCAGCAGCAGCGGCACATCCAGGCTTTCCCTCTGCTCTGCTGCCGTATTGGTACCACAGCACACTAATGCCCTATCACTGGCCCACGTACAGGGAATGTAATCTTGTTACATTAGCTCAATCAATTATTTACTGGAGCGTGCTGCTGGCCCGGGCTGTAATTTCAGCCTGCCTTCTCCCTCCCTCGCCGTTTCAACCTCCGAGGCTTTGAGTCGGTGTGAACATTCATCTCATCTCTAAGCGGTCGCAGTCTGGTGGACCAAACTCTGCACACAATACTCATTAGAAACGACGACACAATTATGTATTCAACCGTTGTCTCTTCCTTTTATTAACTCACAGGAAATGTCGGCCATGTTTCGGCCCACCTGTGGGTTGCAGTGTTTACACATCAGCCTTAACCCCACCCTTCATATTCCTATTTCTGTTGGCCCCGAGAAGAAGAATACCCTTGATTTAGGTTAAATCCAGATGTGTGTAAACTATCTCAAGGCCTCATACAGCATCACGACTCTGTACCTCAACAACACACAATTATTTCTCGCCCCCCCCCTCCAGGAGGATTTGGCAGCGCTCCGGTGTTTGGGAGCCCCCCCGCCTTTGGTGGATCCCCTGCGTTCGGAGGTGCAGCGGCGTTCAATGCCGCCCCTTCATTCAGCAGCCCCATGGGCTCCTCTGCTGGTAAAGTGTTCGGAGAAGGAACAGCAGCTTCCAACATGGGAGGATTTGGGTAAGAGAGTCAAGTTCTTGGTTACCATGTGGTTTCAGAATTGTGTTGGTGACAGGAGCCCTGACTGGACAAACACAGCTTGATTTTCAATGATAACCGATGACAGCCATAGGTTCCCCCTCCGTGTTTGGAAGGGAGCGTTATTCAGCAGCAGCATGTAACTCAATCCTTCACACAGTACCCCTCCAATGCTTATCTAAATTAAAATATCTCATGGCCTTTTAGATGCCACCACTCACTCACCAGGCTGTTTGCACAGGGGGCATTTAGGGTGGTGGAATTTTTGCCGGTCGCGTGCTGCGGCTTGTTCGGAGACGGGAACATCTGTGCACCAATCGCGAGGGCAGAAGACATGAAATGATAGAAAAGCGTCATGCGCATTTCATCAAGTATAAAACAAACAAACATGTCAACAAACCACAAACTGGGAACTTCTGCGCAGCCCACTGTCATTCAACCTCAAGTGTTAATCCCTTTTCTACGTCATTTCTGCCGAAATGATTCTACCAGAGTCTTTGATGTTAGTGTGCGTCCGCAATGCACATGTGTTGTTGTTTTTTTAGTTTTTTTTTTTACCACTGCGCCCAAAACTATGGAGTCGTGAGCAGGACTAGATTATTTCCCTCAGATAATCTCACACCGGGGTCATGCAGCCTGCAGATTAAACAGGCCTGCTCTCTCCCTCCCTCCCTCCCTCCCTCTCTCTCTCTCTCTCTCGCTCGCTCGCTCGCTCGTCCTCTGTTTTGCTTATTCTCTATTCAGTGTGGCGTGGGTCCCGCTGAAGGGATTACTGTTTAAACCCCTGTCTCTCAATCCCCTCGTACCCCGACTCACACATACACACCATCTGACACCTCCTGTCCTGCGCTCATGTTTACTCAGATGGGGCTAAATAATACATAGGTCCCTCCTGCACATGCTGTCTGTCTCTTTCTCTTCAAAATGAATTATTGCTGTAGAGCGTGAGCGCCGTGCCCATGTCACACCCTCCGTGTCCGCCTCTGTCTCCAGGTTCGCCTCACCTCCCGCCGCCCCGTCATTTGGCGCTCTGGCTAATCAGAACCCTCCGTCATTCGGAGGCCTGGCCCAGCAGGGCCCCGGGTTTGGAAGTCAGCCCAGCGGCTTCTCCGGGTTTGGACAGCAGCCTCAGGCAGGAGGTGAGACTATGCCATTTCAGAGAACTTCTTTATGAACGTCTTCGTCGCGGCGATTGCCGTGGCCTGTCTCGTGTACACGTCTGGCCCAAGCGTTCAAATGGACTCCACGATGAACTGATTGGGGTTTTTGGGTTGACGGTCAAAGGTCACTGTGATGTCACAGAGCTGTGGAGTTTTTTTTTTTTGTATCTTTCTTACCGAATTCCTCCTCACATCTTAAGGACGTGGATAAATAATGTTGCTTTGACAAAGTGCCTACGCTCACAACAGCGATGAACACAACCAGGTGTACCTGTCACCCGCATCTACACGACTACCTCAAATATATAAGTTAGTGAGTAACGGATGATGTCTTCTTACGGCCTGTATATTGTGTGGTAGCCATGGACATACGAGAGGACTACTGGCATCGATCGCCTTGACTTTGATCTGGCAAGAGTCAAATGAGAATTTCATGTCTTTTTGTCTCACTCACACTCACTGTCGTAATATTTTGCCCATCCTGTAGGATTCTCTGGAAACACCTTTGGCTCTTCAAACCAGTAAGTGTCCTCTATACATTTATTTGTGTGTGTGTGTGTGTGTGTGTGTGTGTGTGTGTGTGTGTCGTGAGCCAGATTGCATTGCTCCTCCCTGGCAGCAGTGTGCTGTGCCTGTGGTGGTTGAACTCTTCAGCTTCAGCTCACGTCTTTTCTTCCACAACACTGCTCCTCTGAACCTTTCAGATTTAATACCACTTCATCTGCCCCCATTTATCTCCTCCTCTTCATCTTCTCTCTGCTCTCAATTCATTTTAAGTCTTAATCTTCTCTCTCCTTCCCATTAAAAGTATCTTTCAACCGTGGATCAAAACATGAGGATAAATGAACACAATAAATCGTATGATCTGATAAATACAACGCAGCACAGACCAAGTTGTACTTTCACATGTTTGCAGGTAGAATTCACAGCACTGATCCCTGTAGGACGTCACTGTCCCTTAAATGGGTGCTGTTGTCTCTAATGCTCCCTTCACACCTCCTGCCTAATCGTCCTCTTGTGATAAGTTTTGAATTCCCCTCTCGCTGTCGCTCCTTTTCATTCCTCAATCCCTCTCTGTACCTCGCCATCGCCTCTGCAGCCTCTTCCGCCATTCGCTGCTTCGTGTCACATGGCAGCCAGCGTTCCCTGGGGTGTGTTCCGGTGGAATGCACAGTGAAGTGTGCAGGAGTGTGTGTGTGTGTTTGTGTGTGTGTGTGGAGATGAGGCTCAGCATATTGGACACGTTCACATGCTGTTAATAATCCTTAGACCATTTGTTTTGGGTTTGTTTTGGGTCTTCCTTGACTCTGCTCTTTTATTCAAACCTAAACACAAAGATCCATTCATGAGACATAGTCAAATCAAAATTGCTAATAAGCTGCCACCCCTCGCTTCTATACACGTGGTTCTATATCCTCAGTATGACAGATCAGCACAGTTCGCCCTATACACTTACTCGCTGAAATCACATCCAAGTATAAACCCAAGTGTGACTGCTGTTCCTCGGATATTATGAATATAATCTGTCACTATTCAGAAGATTTTTGTCACCTTTCAAAGATCTTTGGAGATGTGACGGAGGTGTGGGGTGACACTCGGACAAGAGCCTGGCAGCCGTATACGTAAAAACATAGGCTATTAACAAGGTAAACAGACACTCGACGACTGGAAAGTAAATATTCATATAGGCTCCGGGTGTGTTGTTATTTCCTCTTTCCACTGACTCCGCCTTCTCACGGGAAAACCCACGGGAGCCTCACTACAGGCCAAACATGTGTTTGCGCATTTCAGTCTGTGCAGCTACCTCAGTAGTTTTTGACTAACAACCATAGTTTTGATAAACGGTCACGCTCAGTTTGTTTTGATCCCTTCAAGCCCCCATGTCCACCACAGGAAGGCGTATGTGTGAGAGTGTGAGTGTCTTCATCTGAAAGGTTTTGACTTTCCAAGTAGAGAGAAAAGAGTCACCATTTTTGACAAGTGTTAATGACTCATCCAAATCCAACATAGTGTCAACATGGAGAAAGAAATGTTCTGATAATGCATCAGTTTAATAGTTATTTGGTTTACACATGACATCAGTCATTCACACATGTAACTAGCATTTGCCCTTTAAACATGGCGACTCTTTCTTAATCTCTCTGCTTTGTCTTTCATTTCTTCTTCCAGATCAGGCCCACAACAAACATTTGCCAGTTGGAGAAGCTAGTTTTATAAAAGCTCCATGTGCTGCAGTACTTCCTGCAATCAAGTCCTCTGTGCCACACTGTGAGAGGTGGGGATGACTGTGGGGTAAATTAGAAGATAGCTTTTCTACATGTAAACATTTGTATGTTTGGAAATAAGATTTGTTTGTGCTGTCCAGATGATGATGATGATGATGATGATGTCATCCAAATGTTTTATTGGGAAAATTAGTCGTTGAGTGACTTAAAATACAAATATAAAACAAGTACAAATACTCATTTCTGTATCATATCTTTTGTTATAACATTCAGTCATACTTTATTTCCAGCATTTAAAAAAATTTAGTTTCTCCACTTTGAAATATCAGAATAAACATAAAGTTTCGAGGTTGACTTCTGTCATAGGGTTGTAAAGAATGATGTTCTCTGCATCGAGGGATTCACGGTGTTAAACAGACATTTCTCGAATGGAAACCCATAAACCCGACTTTATGAACTTTGCTCAGCGAAAGAAATGTGAATTGAAATGTTGCAGAAAATATTTTCAGTAAATACCCTCTCGATGTATATTTTTACACAAAACACTGGAAATAAACAAAGTGTATGCTATCAGGCTCCTCGAAATGTGGACTCTCTTAATACAACAGTTTATGACCAACATTGACTCGCCACCAGTGTTGTATTCCTCCTTGTGGATTTGTTGTGTTTTGATTTTCTTGTTTTGGTGGTAAATGGAGAGCACGTGGGTGGATCTTTATTTGCTCGGGCAATAAAATCTGAGAATTTGCAGTATGAAGCCGAACACGTAAAATGGAATAGCATTAGCAGTTAGCTCTGGGCAATGTTCAGATGGTTCACTAATTAATGCTAAACCCCTCTTGATATGCAGCTCAGGCCTTCATCGTCAGTCAGGGATTCACTGACTCACACACGCAGCTAATTTGGGCTGTGGGAGAAATGCTGATGTTGTGGGGGCGGTGGGGGGGCGGGGGGGATCTATAGCTCATATCGGAGCCTCTGCTTTGAGGCTGCATGTGGCCGCCCATCGACGGAATTACATCTCTTCCTCATGGCCTTGGAGCATGTCACTGTCACTCTGTCCAGCCTTATCACTCTCCCGTCTCCCTCTCTCATGGGAGGGAGGGAGGGAGGGATGGCAGGCGTCCCGCTCCCTCTGAAGTGGCACAAGAATGTTGGGGGGGGGGGCAGGGGGGGCGGTAGTGGGGTCATGAGGTGACCCGTCGTAGACACCTGCTGAAGTGGTCTCATCCACATTCCTCAGCAGACTGTTTTAGATATGATGAGTGGGTTGGAGCCAGTGGCTTATTCTGGCAACATATGAGAAATAGTTGGTGATGGCTATTTTTAGATCTTTTAGAACTTGTATGCAGGATATCACATTAGACACGAACATGCTTCACATTCCGTCAGTATTCTGTTTTTCAACTGTATGGAGACAAGAATTTTGTGTTTACCTGAATTAGCATGTGGTTGGAATCACCATTATTTTATTTTTTGTATTTTTATTTGTCAATTTTTACTACCCAAGGTACATTGCATTTTAAAGGTATAGTATGTAGGATTTGTGGGGTAGGTGTTCATAAACATACCAAGTGAAGGTGGCCCACCATAGCACAACTCTAGTGGCTCTCAAGACATTATTGTCTTATTTAAGAAAAACATCGCATACTAAACCTTTAAAATAGACACAATGTACATCAGTAAATATAATGTCCTTAATTGAATGTGTGTCTATTGGAGTATTTCGGCCTTACTCACATTATGTAAACATATTAGCATTTTGTGACGTCGTCATCTAACGTACAAACTGCCGGGTATGTCTCGGGGTCGGAGTGTAAACGAGTCGGATGTTCTGTTGACATGAGTCATCGTCACGTGACGCTCTGCCACATGTAAACAACGCGAAATCTAAATAGTTGCCATCCGCCGCTCACGTCAACACATCACTGTGTTGCTGCCGTCGCACTGGCCTGAAGAGAAGCTGTGTACACGCAAACACGCTGGTGTGTGATCAGACACGGTCACAGAGTCTGTAATACTCTCAGTGTAAGAGGATGAGCTTAGGGTTTTTATTTTTTTTTTTCGCACCCACTTCACAACGAGACCCCCATCAAATGGAATTCGGTGGAATTCCTCTTTGATCGCAGCCCAGACACATTCGATGGTGGCAGTTGTTGAGGATGGAAAAGGTCTCGCACTCTGGAGGACGGCAGCTGTCTTCATGGAATCCGGATAGAAATAGCCAGCTCCGTCCAGACCCCCCCCCCCCCCCCCCCCCCCCCCCCCCCCCCCCATACCCTCCCCCCCTGATTTGCACAGTGACACGATCAGCAGCACACGCTCCTCCACACACATGCCACCCCACATCCCGGCCCGTGCACCTCTGCTGTGCCGCCCCTCCTCGGTTGTGAGGAGGCGACTGCTCCTCTCAAAGAGTCGCCCACAATTTTGCCTAATGGGTAATTTTGCCTGCGCACCGATAATCCTAATCCAATAATCCCGTAAACACAGGAGGCAGACCTCGCTTGACTGTTTCTCTGCTCACTCTGAACCTGACTGACTCGGTGGTGCACTGCAGGTCACACACACACACACACACACACACACACTCCCCCCCCCCCACACACACACACACTCCCCCCCTCCCTCCCCCCACCTCTTTGCAGAGCCACAGACAGTCAGAAAGGGAGTTTCCTAAAATTCCAAAAGCAAATATCTCCAAAATCATCATTGTCGGATTTTCCATAGCTCAGCAGTTTAATTAAAAATAATGAGTTGGTGTATGTTGAGCATGCTAAGTAAAAGGTCTCCCATTGCCAATAGATGTGTTATACTTCCTGGTTGGTTCCCCAGTTCCGCCATGATGGACGTCACCAACGTACCAAACACTAACTTAAAGGTACTCTATGCAGGATTTTGATTTGCATGTCACCTCACCTTTCCCATCCGAACATGCAGGAGAACCTGTGGTAGCCCTTGAGTTGCCATTAAAGCTCATAAGATGTTCTGTACGTCCACTCTGGGCTACGGCAAAAACATGGCTGCCCCCAGAGGGAGGGCCCGCTCCTGATGTAAATATACATGAATGGACTCATTTAAGGGTAAGAATAAATACATTTAGGTGATAATGAAAATCTCAGTATGTAATTGTTTTGTCTTATTCCTCTCTATCAATAGAAGTGGGGGAAAATGAGTCTTTCACACTGCACCTTTAATATATATCCATTCCCATTCTTGTCAAGACAGGTTTTTTGACATTAAAAAATGCCCTCCAATCAAATCTATACATTCCGCCTTGTTCCGTCCATCCACCCAGGTCACGTGTTCGTGTCCCCATATCTAGTTCCAATCCCAAAATGTCCGAGTAGCGTCACTGTGAAAAGTCAGGACGTTGTGTATTAAGATGCCCGTGTTAAATGCCGAGCACAGCTCTTGAGCCGTCTAACGGCGCCGACATGAACATAATGCAGGATAAATAACATCTGAGCCTCGGCTAAGTCCATTCCAACCTTTAATTACCTGCCATCGCCTCCTCCTCCTCCTCCTCCTCCCTGTACACGTATGTGCGTGTGTTGCAGTGTGTGGACGACCTGGCCCGTCACATGGGGATGAACCGGTCACTGGACCTTCCTGACAAAACCCTCCAGTTCATCAGAGACCGCCCCCTCATGGACGAGGCCGTCCGTCCGCTGACTGGACGCCCCCTGCTGGTAAAGAGAGGAGCTCTGCTGACCCGGTTGGTGGTGGACAGAGTTCTGGCTCTGGACGGACAGACACACGCCGTCATGTTCATTGGAACCGGTAGATAAGTGTTTGATGTCACACAGCTGATGTGGGAGATTTCACTGAAACTTGTATTACTATTAAAGGTGCAGTGTGTAAGATTTTATTCTGAAAGTGTCTGCAAAGATCCCCGTTCCACTTCACGTCCGAGTTTCATGGTGACCATGAGCGAGGCTGCCTATCATGACTTATTTCCATTAGTGGGGAAAAAAACTGACAAAGCCATTTCCTGCCGGCATGTTCATAATCACCTATATTTACGTGAGGCGTGGGTCCACTCTCCGGGGGCAGCCATGTTTTATTTATTTTTATTTTTCCCACAGAGGCTCAGCGTGGACGTACTAAACATCTTTTGAGTTTTTCATGACAGCTGGGGTCTGCCATAGGTTCTCCCGCAACTCCACCACTAGATGTCAGCAAATCTGACACATTGCACCTTTAACATCCAGGAGACACCAGGAAGGAGAGGGAAGACGTCCGATCCACAGTCACGGTGACACTTGATATTAGCTTAGCGACGCGCACACAGGGTGTGTTAATGTTGTATATATTTTACAACAGACTGTGTTCAGACTGTCATGACGACAGTCCCCCCCCCCCCCCCCCCCCCCCCCCCCCCCCCCCGCCAAATTCTGAGAAATTAGATAGCAATTGCATCCCCCGCCCCCCGCCCCCGTCACCTCAGCTCCAAAGCTGCTTCTCTTTGAAAGTGTAACAGTGGAGCCTCAGGTGGCCTCCGGGTGTCACCTCTGACTCTTCTCACGCAGGTGAACATTCCCTGCTCCCAGTCTGAAGCTTTCATGTCCTGGTGTGTGTGTGTGTGTGTGTGTGTGTGTGTGTGTGTGTGTGTGTGTTTCATATTGACTAAATACTGTAGTTAATTCTATTATTTGCTGAATCCCAGACTTTCCCCTCCTCACAAAGCAAGCGCCTTGACTTTGAAAGCATGTTAAACTGCCGCTGTCAGCAGATGTTTGCACTGAAACCGCTGTCATGTGCTCTTTTACATCCCGACTCTTCATATTCCAATATGTTGAATTCATTTGTTATGAACGCTCGGAAAACAACTTCACTTTAACCCAGCTTTCTTCATGGGGTCCGTGGCTGCAGCTCCTCTTTTCAGCCTCCATCTCTTTGAGGCCACTCCCCAATGATCTGCTCGGCTGTGATTGGTCGACTGTTTCTAGCAGGCGTACAGAATATTTAGCCTCTGCTTGCACGTTACCTGGCTTCGGTAGGAGTTTGTGTTTGCATTGTGTTGTCACATAGGCTTTTTTAACTTTGCATGTTTTTAAAAAATTTTTTATCATGCTTAACTTTTATACAGTATTTACACAAAAGAAAGACGGGAATAATCACATGTAACGTTTCATTAAAGCTAATAATGACAACGTATGTCGTTGCCAGAATGAAACAAGAGTATTCCTCATTTCCTAATTTCACACACATCCCAATAGAATTTCTTGCCCTCGCTCTAAACCTCTTAAAGTGGTACGAGTGTGACGAGAGGGAAATTAACAATGGGGGGGAGGGAGGGGGGGGGGGATTAAGTTTTATTATTGTGAGCGAAGGCTTCTATTTTTTTTTTTTTGTATTCATGCAGAAATGAATTAGCGTCCAGACGAGCGCAGGTCAGACGAGGTGTTGGTTTGAAAAACTTCTCATCAACTTGTCGTCGAGTGTTCAAGCCCCTGCTTCTCTCCCCTCAGGGGCTGATGTGACGTACAGGAGCCTGCGTCAGCGTGCGGGAGGTGTGGGATCCGACCACATCACACGCCGGGATTGCAGACCGGGGCAATTAAAGGTTCCCTGCCAGTGGGACGCTCGCCGTTTAATGGCCGTCGTTAATCTAAAGGGGAAGTTGCAGCGAGCGCTCCTCGTCGAGTCGGTGTCGCCGTCCGCACGGAGCAGTGACGGACCTTATTGTTCATCCGTGTCTCATAGAACTCTATTTTCTGTAACGACGATTCATCTGCTCTGTATTTTAATAGGCTGTATAGGACTTGTCTTACAGAAGCTTTACATTCACTTTCTGAAACGGGGCCCCAGAGATCTGTGCAAATATGAATATGTTGCTGAGTCACTGCCGAAACCAGAGAATAAAGCATTTCCAATACGTACACATTGTCTGCTGTATGATAAGAAGGTGTGAATGATTCCTGCAATAACCTTTTATGAAACACAAATGACCAAGAAATGCATTTATCATGGTAATGCAAAATGACTCATTCATAAAAAAATCAAAAACTACACCCACACAGTAAACTCATGAATGAAGGAGATAAATAGTTACCAATAAAAGCACATTTCTTATTATAAAAAAAACAAAACACTAAAATATCAAGTTGTATCAGTTAGTGGCAGCATTGTTTGATTTTTAAATCATAAAACATATTAACTTTTAACATAATATCACTCGTGTCATATACTTGATCAAATGAAATAACATTCATAAAAGGTGATGGACACGCCATGCAACCTCACCTCCAGATGTCTCCAAATCTTACACACTGCACCTTTAAAGCTCCATAGAATCCCTTTTACTCGGGCCTCCCCCGTTTTTCCTCCTCTGCTTCTTTGCCGAAATGAGTTTTCACACTTTTATTTCAAAAACTGTTCGGAGTCACTGTCGGCCATCATATACTCTGAGCTGGAAGTGTGTGTGTGTGTGTGTGTGTGAAGGGGGGTGGGGGGGGGGGTATATGTGGGCTCTGTGCTCGTGCTGTCGCCTGGAGATTAATCCTAAGCCCTTATTTACATGCCGAATGTGGTGATGTTGCATATCCAGAGGAGCCCTTTGAACTCCTCGGGGAGTTGTGGCGGAGGTTGGAGAAGAGGCCCCCTACCTGTGCACCGCGCTCCTCGTGCATTTCAACACCCCCGGCTCCTTCACGTGCACGCACGCTGCGACGCCTTCTGCCCCCGCCGGGACACAAAGAGCCCCCCCCACCCCCCGAGAGTCGGTGGTTGCCCCACAGCAGACGGCTAATCTCGCGTGAGGCGGCGCTGATGCTCGCATTTGAAGCCATTTTCATCTTTCCGATCACTCAAACGAGCACATTATACTTTTATTTACCGGGTGAATACAAGTGAAATGTGAAACCAATGCTCCTGTCCGTCAGTGTCAAAAGTAAATTAAAATTGTTGTTTGCTGTGCTGCCGCCGAGTGGCAGAGGAAACCACTACAGCAGACTGAATCCTCAATTTGACGATGGTGTAGAAAGTAGTAGTAAAAAGTAGTAGTAAAAACATCATTTGCCGTCAGTAAGCCAAAACGAGCACATTATACTTTTATTTACCGGGTGAATACAAGTGAAATGTGAAACCAATGCTCCTGTCCGTCAGTGTCAAAAGTAAATTAAAATTGTTGTTTGCTGTGCTGCCGCCGAGTGGCAGAGGAAACCACTACAGCAGACTGAATCCTCAATTTGACGATGGTGTAGAAAGTAGTAGTAAAAAGTAGTAGTAAAAACATCATTTGCCGTCAGTAAGCCAAAACGAGCACATTATACTTTTATTTACCGGGTGAATACAAGTGAAATGTGAAACCAATGCTCCTGTCCGTCAGTGTCAAAAGTAAATTAAAATTGTTGTTTGCTGTGCTGCCGCCGAGTGGCAGAGGAAACCACTACAGCAGACTGAATCCTCAATTTGACGATGGTGTAGAAAGTAGTAGTAAAAAGTAGTAGTAAAAACATCATTTGCCGTCAGTAAGCCAAAACGAGCACATTATACTTTTATTTACCGGGTGAATACAAGTGAAATGTGAAACCAATGCTCCTGTCCGTCAGTGTCAAAAGTAAATTAAAATTGTTGTTTGCTGTGCTGCCGCCGAGTGGCAGAGGAAACCACTACAGCAGACTGAATCCTCAATTTGACGATGGTGTAGAAAGTAGTAGTAAAAAGTAGTAGTAAAAACATCATTTGCCGTCAGTAAGCCAAAACGAGCACATTATACTTTTATTTACCGGGTGAATACAAGTGAAATGTGAAACCAATGCTCCTGTCCGTCAGTGTCAAAAGTAAATTAAAATTGTTGTTTGCTGTGCTGCCGCCGAGTGGCAGAGGAAACCACTACAGCAGACTGAATCCTCAATTTGACGATGGTGTAGAAAGTAGTTAAGCCCTGGTATACTATTTATCCTACTTATATTCAGCAGTGTCAGCTTGCGAACCCCTTGGAAAGGTGAAAAGCCTGAGGAGGTGTAGAGGCAGTGAAGGGTGTAAACTGAATGAGTCAGAGTGTGTCCTGAAATGTGACAGCAGCTGGTGTGCGAGCCAAGCAGCGACTGCCGCTCTGCCATGGCTGGGCAAACAAGACGCCAAGGCTGCCCAGACTCCACACAGGTACAGTGACGATCCAAGACCACACGTATTCATATGCATGTTCATATACACACACACACACACACACACACACACACACACACACACACACACACACACCCATAAAATACGCACAACCGTTTACGAAACAGCTGTGCACACTTGCCTAGCTGCAGTCACACATACATAAACAAAAAGCACACATGTTTGTATTCCTGGAAATGTCTGCAAGCTGCTGGCATTCTCCCCAAGCTAATCCCGCATTTACTGTAAGTAGTAAATCCTATGTTGTTGAAGCCCTAATAATATTCAATGATCCCGTTTCTGCTGAGTCCATCTCCCCGAATCCTGTTCGGAAAAGAAATTACTCTACTGAATGAGTCGATTGATTGGAGCATACAAAGTGTGAATTTTAATATACTTCAGAATGTGTGTCTCTGAGGATGTAGTTTTTTTTAAACTGCACTCCTCATCCCCATATTATATATCTGCATCTTTGTTTTTAATTAATTTGAATCATCTTAAATATGCATGCGTATATATTAGAAATTGGGGGAGAGAAGTTTTCTCTCTTTGTTTTTATGTTTATTTCATGAATTAAATGTTCACTATAAAACACAGAGAATTCATTATTATTGAGAATTTATTTCAAATCAATCAAATTATATTAAGTTATTAAATCAATGCTACATAAGGTATTTTGAAGCGGTACAGCATGCACTATCATAACCCATTGCATTATGCATGACTTGAATTTGTATTTCAAACCAAATCTTTAAGTTCATTTTCAATGTTTTAACATGTAAAATTAAAAATGACTTGATTCTCAACACTTCTGTATATTCCTGACCCCCGACACCCGGCTGCTTAAATCAGCTCAACATGAAAGTTAGTGTCGCTTTTAACATGTTTTCATTTCACGGTCAAGTAGCCACTGTAGTGCAACAAGAGTGTTATGTGACGAACGAGGTCAGAGTCTCCTTGATGTGGAGGAGTTAAGCGCAGAGACAGCTTATGTATCCATACAAACTAACATGTTTGAATGTCAGCAGGATTCTTATCTGGATGATGGCACGGCTGAAATTATATATCAGAGGCGTATCACGGGTTCATAGATTAAAAACTAAAAAAGAGCTGAACACACTTTTTCATCTTAATCACCAGCCGTCTGACTACATGTGGAACGGCACTAATAATTCATTAATTAACATGTCGAGAAGAAAGAGCAGAGGGTGCCATCACGCCCCTCCTCCATCTGCAGGCACATGGGATCTGTGCTACACACAAGCCGACACAGACAATACAACCCTTTCCCTCCCGTCGACAACACCCACAAGTAACACATGTAATAATTGGTATTAGCTCTAATCAGCTGTAATGAGGACACACAGGTGGAGTGGCTCATTTCTTCATCACCATCATGTGATAATGTATATTCCTGCACCACTTCCGACGCTATGCAACAATGCACATTCACTAATCGCCCGCTAGTATATTAGCATGTTAGCATAGCCACAACAGTTTGTGGCAGAACTTAAATTTTTACGACTTGAGGCAGGGTTCAACATTATTGTATTAATTCAAGATGGAACAATAGTAAGATAGCTAGGTGATGGAGCTTCTTGTGATTCAAGGTGAAGAGGAGAATATGGTCACCATGGCAACACGGTCACTGAGCCAACAATGAGACCCACGGTCTTGTGACAATGTTCCTCTTACTGGTCGTCATGACAGTCAAATTTTTGATGTCAGACTTGACAAATCGGTAAGACGTTGTACAAAAACAAATTAATATTTGAAATGATAAATTATAAAAACTGGCAGTGGAAATGGTGTGAGTCAGTTTTGTAGTGGCTCTACCTTAGCTCAGAAATCATGATTACTGCAAGTTCTGAGGTAAACAAACTACAAACACGCGCACACAGACACACACACGCGTACATATTTTCCTTATCCACAGATACTGTAAAAGTTCTGTTGGAACCTTGGGGCTAAATTAAAAAAGACGGAGTGCAGAAGTTGTGACACAGAGGTTATACCACCACACACTGAGCCATGTAGGGGCACGATTATTGGTTTGTATAAACAGCCACCTTCCCACTGGGTTCCAATGTTGTGAGAGCTCACTGTCACTGTGCCTCACTCTCAAGGCTTTTTTTTTTCAAGGCCGTTCGACTGCTGCAGCATGGCAATCTCCTCCCCTGCTCCCTCTATAGATGGGCGCAGAGAGCAGCTGGTGAAAAGAGATAAAGTCGTGTTCTGAGTGCTTCACCCTTCTACCTCGCTCTGCACATCCAAACTCCGCGAGGACAATGGCAGAAGCCAGAGAGGCAGAGAGTAGATTAAGGGAAGCGGACGCTCTGGTTCCCATTACTGGCCACATGAACACCTTGTACCGAGGAGGTCCCCACCCTCCGTGATTTTCAGTGGTTGAATCACACACTCAGAAATGTGATTTCACTTGGCCTGGTAGCCTGTTTCGGTATGTGCGCGGGCAGAGCCATGTCCTGATCATCCATAAAGCTCTGAATAAGTCTTTAATGATATAACTCAGAAGCGAGCGTGACCCATCCCCCATGTCTTAATGAAATTAGCTGCTGCCTCACTAGAAACAGTGCTGGTGGCAAAGAGAGGTGACATAGAAGATCATCATCAAAGGTTACTCCCCACTTCTTTGTTCTTATTGCCTTTTCTCTCGCAATCAGTGCAAGTTCATCTCTGGCCTCAAGCTATGCTCAAGAATTTGAGGGAGGCTTGAATTACCTCAATAAAACATTTTCATATAATCCCCAGCGCAATAAGTGAATATTGAAAATGGTATAATATCTCAATAATCGTTTCCCTGTTTTTAATTTTTCAGGATTAGCAGCCATGAAAGATTCGTCCTGCAAATGGAATGGTTTATTATCAGGTGAAGAGATTTTTGGTGTCTGGTGTCTCCTAATGTGATCAGCCATTAAATAATGCATAACTGAAATATTAGATCAAACAAGGTGAATTTCAAAACGTGAGCTCGGATACAGATAATAGCAATGACAACAGACATAATTTTCGATCATGACAGAATTAATGTCGACTGACTGACATTATTGTAATACTTTTATTAGTGTCAGTGTCTGACATTTTCATCTCTGTTTCTAATTCGTTTCACATCCCATGTAGCTGTGATCAGAGATATCCTGGTCCAATCACGTGCAAAATGAGAAAACACAACAATATCATTAAAATCTTTCCAGATCCATTTGAAAAATACTACAAATGCACTCTTGTGTTTCTTGTTGACAGAACGTTTCAAATCATGGTTTTAAATGCGTTATTGCAAGACTGAAAGTTACACTGCTTCGTGCCTTCACACCTGTGTTTTGCTGTGTTTATGGACAGTTTCATTTCAAGAAATACAGGGATTATGTTAGAAATCCTATTGTTGCTTGGCTGCTGAACATGCAGCCAATGTGAATGACTAACAACCATGACATGTAGCACTCACAAACCCAAGACTTAACCTACTCTTCTTTATAGCATCGTCCTCTGTTTAACCTGCCTCTCATGTTACAGCATAAATGGAAAAAAAATAAATAAATAAAGATTTCTACTGGCCAAACTATCACAAATGGTGCCGTGCTGAAAAAAGTGTTATTGTGGAACCTTTTTGGAAAAAATATTAGGAGTCACATGACATCCCAAAAAAACAAAATATGATTTTTAGGGTTTCCTTGCAGAGAGAACGTACTCTGCACAGATATCAAATATGGATTAATCTGCTCAAACATAACATCCAGGATTGTGCTCTCCCTGAACACAATTAAGACAGAACTGCAGGAGGAATATGGTCCTGTTCCTTTCAAACGGTATGAAAGGCGGATCATATGAGCTTGGTCCAAAATGAACCGTGGATTTTGGTAATCGTTATAAGCCATTTGCAAAACAGACTGGGATTCAAAATGAAGCATTTTCAATCGGGTATTATGCTTCCTATTCACTCACTCACAACAGCAGCTACTCTGATCTGGCATCTTCTGTCTCCATCAGCGATGAAAACACCCCCAACCCTTTGAGGATAATGACGCTCATTTACCCTGCTGGACTGATGAGACGCAACACAGAGAGCAGGAAATGGCAAAGCTGAACTTGACAATGTCCACATCTAAGGCTCTGATTTGTCTGCTACCAACACTAACAGGCAAATTAATAATTTGTTCAATCAATCAACCAACTAACCAACCGCTGCATTAATTAATCAATCGGAATCAAATAGAAAATTGAGTGACATTAATTGGAAAAGGAGCCATGTTCACTCGACACCAATCTATAATACACAATCTTTAAGTACATATTTATGCTATGGAAAATATTGGCATGATTTAATAGATGAAAATGAATTTCTGAAACTTTCACATTTAATGTCCTGTAATGGATGGAGATAGAAGTTTTTCTAAACTAGTTCAGTTTGGTGTTTATGTTTTGATGTTCCATTTAGACATGAAATATGGGAAGATGTAGTTTTTATTGTAATTTTTTTCACTTATTACTTGTGTTGTTAGCTTTTCATCAAAAGAGATTACTGTAACCACCTGGGCCTGAACAAAGTGTTGATGGATGTCATCAAAAGTGATCAAAATGACACCAAGAATCTCAAACTGTATTGAATACACAGACACATTCAGCATTGAAGGGATGAAGTAGGTGACTTTTAACGATACTCAGGTTCAGAAAATCTAAAGTGGATGACAGTCAGTTAGCCAGCATCTGCCCAAAGAGCTGCCATGTGTGGACGCAGCAGACTAAATGACCCAGTGGGGAATCCCTTCCAAAACGCAGCCCTCTGTTTATTGGTAGCATCCAATCACCACAGCAGTCATCTCACATATTTGAGTCCTGAGGCGTTATTGGATTGATCAATCTTGTCCCAGGTCCAGTGGTTTATGCGATCACCTGCCGGCCACTTGGCAGCTGTCCTGGACTGGAAGATCGCACTAACTCTTCGATTAGGGCAGCACCTCTGCAACCACGGCAGATGTTGGTAAACAAGAATGTCAGTGATGAAGTGAATTTACACCTCGGTATAAAGAAATTGTATTTTCAGTGTTGTTCATGCGAGCACATATATCTGTTGTCAGAAATGAGCACATATGGCAAACGAACCAACATGTGGCAAATGGGCCATTTGTCTTCAATAGTCTTTCCGCGGTGCCAGAATGAGGCGTTACTATGGCAACAAAATCAGGAAAATAGTTCAAAAACCCAATCACTCAGACAGCACAATATATTATCCCATGGCTGTGCCAATACATTTTGAATGAGTATAAAAGAGAGCCTTGTTTTGGTTGAACAAAGACCTATTTCAAAAAAGCTGTCAAACACACGACCGGCAACAGATGAAATAAATCAAGATGAAACAATTCCTGCAAATATTAACAAACAGACTATATTTACAAAAGAGAGAAAGAAGGATTGTTTTGATGCGGACAGGATGACTTTGATTTAGATTGTAGAGATGTAGGTTTTCTCACAAACGTGTGCAAGTATGCAACCTTTTAAAGTCTATGAACATTGTTAAATATCTAGTAACTCCTACAAGTTGTTACTTGGAAAGCTGACTTCACAATAGAGCAGAGGAGTCAAACTCATTTTAGTTCGGGGTCCACATTCAGCCCAATTTGATTTCAAGTGGGCGGGGCCAGTAAGATTAAAGCATAACAAACTAGAAACAACAGAACACAAATGTTCCTCTTTCTTTTAGTGCAAAAAGGTGCATTTAATGAACAATCTTTTAACACTACACTTTTCACAACCTGAAATTTATTTTGAAAAATAAGTGCAATATTGCGCCTCAGTTTATCATATTCACATGTGAATTACAATAGACTATGGTTTATACAAAGGTAAAACAATAATTCGTCACAGTATCTGGAAATGATGAAATCATTCAACCTAAGTGTAATTTTTGCCCTTTGCCAAGTCATGTTGTGAGCTGGATAGAACATAAAATACAGTCTATGTTTTAATCAACCCATATGCCATTATACCAACGAGTCCCAAGTTGGTTCAGTGGTTTTTTGTTTGCTTTTTTTGAAGAGAAGACAAAAAACACCATTTGTACTTTCTGAGACACAAAATATGCTCCTATCAGTTAACATCATTTGACCCAACATGTTGAAGCATTTGCACTGATGGCATTTTATTTTTCCATCCCTAAAAGACGACATGGTCCGCGACTCTCCCTCTCACCAGCTGTTTGTGTTAATAGCTTCTCAACTTGCTTCTGTCACACTAACACGGCGCCACCCTAACTGCGTACGAATTGATGACAATAATGAAAATCAGCAGAGACGATGTTGCGAGATTAGAGGCTGAAAAGGCCAATTCCTCATCTCAAACAGCCGGGTACGCAGGGATTAAAAAAGACCGCCTGTCTTAAAATAGACTCAGTCTTTTTCATTATATGCTAAACAAACGCAACAGCTGTAGAATTAATCCTAAATGGGCTGTATAGCTTGCACTTAGACCATCTGGCATGGTGGAACATGTTAAAATGAAGACTGAATTGGCTGACTGGGGCTAATGGGCGCACAGTGAGGACGGCGTGTCTGTCCGTTTGTCAGGGCTGCTTTTCGGGTAGATGGAGATATTGAGCACAGCTTGAATGCTGACTAATGGACGCTTTCACTTTAATTTCAAAAGAGGCAACAACAGTGCCCTCTGTCTGGTCCACCCACACAGCAGCGTGCCTCTGCAACAATCCATGCACATCGCCTCAGGCACAACATCAACAGAAACATCAGCTACTAGCAGGGATGGATGCAGTGCTATTTCACGAAATGAGAAAATTAACAAAGCGGTAAACCGAGAGGTGAAAGGTGCAGGCAGCTGATGCAATACGAAAGATGAATACAAAACAAGCATATACTATGATCAATAGGAATATGCCGGTTCGATAACCTTTTCAAGTGTCCCTCTTCAGACAAGATTTTGACCTCTCTTCCATCTCAAACCCCCAGCCCAGGAACAGAAATATCTCGAGCTGAAGTTGCCTCAGAGCCCGTTTTGTAAAGACTACTTCATGAGCGATGAATATTGCATGTGATGCGCTTCCTCACACAATGTTTTGTTCTGTTCTCCACCCTGCCTGGCAGACACAAAGAAGCAGAAGATTGGGTTTGGTCCATCAAGGACATAATGGTGCTGGTGGAAGAATATTAGATCTCGGCTACAGCTGGGGTACAACGAGCATGTGGCTCCTCCACAGGGACTAACTCCTAGCACCTAATGCAATCAGCCACACAAATCACACATATGTGCGTGTGTGGGTGTGTGTTTGCACTCACCCACACACACAAAGACTCACAAAGACTTCCCAGCACGTCTATCCGAAAGTCAAATCATCATCACTCAAATCTGATTTGGATCCTGAGGGTTCTGACTGCAATTTTCTTCATCAAAACAGTCAGACACACATCAGCTTGGGTTGCACGGCATTTATTGACTGAAGGGCAACACGACGGCCGACCGGAGCTGTGATGCAGCAGATGTGTATTTCACAACCTGTTTCATGACAGATTTAATGGCGACACACATAGCTTTAGAAGGCCACAAGTGCTCACAATGCACTTGTCTTGGAGTGTAAAGTAAAATAAAGGCGGGAGAGCATCTGTTAGGGAGGAACTGGAGATGTAGTAACACGTGATCAAACGAGAGTCCACTAAGTCACACTTTAAGTCATCACTGCTACTGGCAAGCGAGCCCTTCTTGGATTGAATAAGTGAGTGAAAGTCATTACTGGATTGGGAGAGAAAACTGAGTGTGATCAAATGTCCGTGTACCAGGAAAATAACGTATAGTTTGTCTACCGCTCTATTATCATGAATTTGTGCATTAACTTCAGAATCTTTAAACTGACCACTGACCTTCAGTGTCTTCGTAACTGAAAACAGCGTCTGATTAATTGAGCCAGTGGATCATTTTCAGAGTAAACAAAACAGAAATGACCCCATCACCGTACGATCATACAAAGCACACAGCAACCCCTGAAAAGTGACAGCATTTAACATGCATCCAATCCCATGTGCCAGAATGTCCATCTGTTGTTTTAAATTATGAATGAGCCATTACATTTTTCATAAACCTTAAATGTCTCCCATTTTTAATTATGATGCATCGGAGGATGTTGTCCTCAGAAGGAGATTTTTATCTTCATACATGGAATGTGCAAAAATCCCGCACTGGGTCTGTGCTGCACGGTGTGGGTCGGCAAGGCTGAGTTTAGATGTGGTGGAGCTGTTGCCTATTCAGTACATAAACACTGCCACCTGGTGATATATCACAGACAGTCCATGTGCCTGCAGTAAAAGCTGGGCTGTAAATCTGAGCAGGCATCAAACAAAAATCGGAACCGAGCTGCAGCGCCATTATCGTCGCATGCAGCATTCACACTTTAATTGGAAGGCTGACCAGCTGAATACAGATTAGAAAGGTCAAGGCAATATGGAGTGACACCATCCCCCCTACTCACACACACACACACACACACACACAAACACACATCTGTGTCTCCATGACTTCTGAGGACATTACTAAATTACATGACCACATTATTGAGACTTCAACCTTGAGCAAATCTACCACTTGTGTAACCTTTATTCAAACCTTAATGCACGGTCCCAGTAAAGAAGATAAGTCCCCACGATGTGACAGTGTATGAACACATTTCGGTCCCCACAATATGAGGAATACCGAGACCACACGCACACATTCACACACACTCCATTCACTTTTGTTCTCCCATCAATCAAAATGGCTGCTTTGGGAGGTAGGGTTAATGGTATTATTTGTCATGCCAACCAAGGACACGTGCATGCATGCCCATTGGATGTGATGTCTTTATTAGCAGACATGACAGCAGCCAGCTCACCAGTCTCTCTTCCATGTGGAGCAATGCCAACCAGATCAACCCTCAGGCTTTTTTAACCAGCGCACAGTTGAAACTGGGAAAAACACACATTCACGGTGAAATCGAATTTGGTGAAAACATTGTTGTCTCATCCAAAAATGATTGAAAAAATGTGTGTGTGTTGAGTGTGATGACGCACCAAAGGAAAATAAGGAAAATAAATAAAGAAGGAAAATAAATCATAATTTGCCTGACACCTGAGTGCGCATCTATGAATGCGAGTCACATTTAAATGTAGTTAAATATGTTAACTACATTTAGTTAAATAGTTAAATACACATAGTTAAATGTAGTTCATGTCAAAAACAAGGCCTGCGAGCCAAAACTGGCCCAGTCTAGCCCGAGCGTTGACATTGTGCAAAAATTCAATAATGTTTTACAAAAAGGTAGTTCATTAAATGGGAACATTTCCAGAATGCACTTTTCTGCACTAAAACAAGGGTAAATATTTAGAGTTGCCTACATGTATAGGTCATTATGCTATTTTACTGGTGCTGCCCACTTGAGATACATTGCATGTGGCCCCTGAACTAAAACGAGTTGAGATCCTAGATCAAAAAATAACATGTAATAAAATACTGTTTTTAAATTAGGAGCTCCTTTGTGTTGAATTTGATCGGCTGTGAAACTGAAATTCCAGACGGCTGTGATGGTGTCTACTGGTGCAAAGCTGATGAGAACACAACACAGCGCAACATAATTTGTTTAGTTCTGAAGTGTTTGTTTTTTGTAATTTCATGACTCTAAAGGTGGATGGATTGGCACAGATGAAGCTGTACAGATCCGACAGCTGTGTGTTATTTCATAATATTATTACCAGATGTCATGTATTTGCACCAGCACCTGAATAACCCCACCTCTTACTGCAAATACTTCATGGACAAGGGAAAGTGTTGCTGGTGTCACTTGAGACACAGAGCGCTATAAAGTCACAAATGAAGTGTGTGCATTATATACATAAAATAAGAAACTGTAATTATGGAAGTAGTAAGTTGCAGTAACATCTGTTCATTAAAAAGGATGCACCACTTTTTGCTTTATGACAATGAGCTGTTTGCAATATGCTGTATGATTCACTTAGTGAAGAAGACTGGGATCATTATTTCATGTTTAAGGTGTGACTTTAAAGGTGCAGTGTGTAGGATTTGGTGGCATGTAGGTGAAGTTACATGATGTAACCCTCATCTCACCCACACCCTTCTGAGCATGCAGCAGAACATGTGGGAGCCTTCAGTTGTCATTGAAACTCAAAAGATGTTTCGTATGCCCACTCTGGGCTACTGAAAAAACATGGCGGCCCCCATGGAAAGAACCCACTCCTCATGTAAATACATATTAATGGGCTCATTCAAGGGTAATGGAAAATAATAAAACATTTAGTAGATTATAGATAGTGATAAAAATGACTTTTTAATGGCGCTGAGTAAACAGGATTAAAATTAGGCATTCCGCGCCATAATTCCCCAACATCAGCCTGTGGTCGGCGAATATGTGAGGGAAAATGATGTTGTGACGCTAGAGCTCAGAAATTGAGTCAATGAATAAACGACAACCTTGACATTCTAGAAATCTTTGAAAGTATAAATGAAAACAAAGATGTTGTAAAGCTGCATGGAGAGGAGAGATTCCTGAGATGGTGGTGAGATTGCACTGCACTTATTCACTATCCTGGGGGCCTGTTTTATCAACAGCATGGACATCAATTTGTTTTCCACTGGAAATCTATAAATAGAAACAAAACCTGATAGGAATCTGGAAAAATACAAAGGGAAAAAAAACAATTTGTCCTGCTTTTATCGCTAGAATGTTAAATAATAGATTTTGTTTTTCCATTCATGTAAACAGTGCATTACCATAGAAATCACCTCTTTTATGCACATGTGAAGGCCAAAGTGGGAGTGTGGGGGATGGAGTTGTTAATCCTGTTAGTCCCCCCCACCCCCCACCCCCATACCTCTGAGCAGCTCCTGCCACCAGCTCCCATCCTGGGAGGACGGGCACAATAATAACCCACAGACGCTCCAGCACTCAGGTACACTCGCTCACTGCTGCAGGCTTTAAGTCACAAACTTACATCTCATTCCTTCTTGTTAATATGCAATCCTGTATTTTGACCGCTTTAATAGCGGTCCAGTGCAGCATAGCGGATACTGCTGATTGCTGGATTCCTGAGTGAGAGAAAAGCAGAATACATATTGCTGAATTTTCTATTTCTGTCAGCAACTTGAAGTTTAAAAAAAGTGATGGTACAATACGGCCCTCAAGAGAACTTTTCCTTTTTGCTGTTTGCCCAATTTGACTTGAGGTTGCAATTTGATCAAAGGTGGCAAGCGGCATTTGGCTCTGTCAAACTGTAAAGCTGAAGCGATTTAAAGAAAGAACAATTACAGTGAAATGGATGATGAAACCTGACAGTGAGAGTTGCACCTGATCACTGAGCTACATTCACTATTTGACACGGAGAGACCAGCATATCATCCAGAGGAAAACGTCGTTGTCAAGAACCAACAGAATGTCACTCAGGAAAACTCCGGGGATCTATTTTGATGATTGATAAATTTGAATGCTGTCAAGACGCACTCACCTACAGACACACACCCCTCATCCCGCTGCTCTGGTTGTGATAACAGCTGTTGCTGTCATCTCACTCTATACAGCTTTCAAGCAAAGCTGCAGTTTCAACACAAGATTCTTCCATTACATGTACATGCACCAAGCTACAAATATTGTACATGCATTTCCATACATGTAAAAATGTAACACTGAATATACTGCTGCAAATACAAAGTGGCATGAGTAATCAACTAGAGTTCATGGACAATGTATGTTCTGGAATTGGATTTTTTGAATGTTCGTGCACCTTTAAGCTCACAAGGGCCGGACACAATGACATGGCGGGCCAGATTTGGCCCGCGGACCACACGTTTGAAACATGTGGTGTTTGTGTGAGTGTGTTTGTGTGTTAGTAATGCTATTTACATCAGCATGGACATCTGCTGTTAGATGGATTCCAAAACCAAAGCCATTAGTTGATAATATGTTGTCTGCTTCTCGCTGTTTCTCATTTCTGAATTGCATTAATGTGGCACACTGATCGTGGAAACTGTTTGTCTTCCTGGCGCGCCTGTGTGTATATGTGTGTGTGTGTGTGTGTGTGTGTGTGTGTGTGTGTGTGTGTGTTTGGCCATTGTTCAACCCTCTTTGTGGCAGTGTTAATATGTCTCTTGTCAATTTTATGAAAGTTTATGTCAAAGAGAAATTCCAGTTGAATATTAAAGGTCTCAGCATGAGCCCGTGATTGATGACTGTACTTCCTCCAAACACAATGTTTACATTTGCACCCCCATTACTCACCTATAATACTGCCTCAGGGCACAGTGCCCACTGGAATATAATGCCAAACCACGGGAGTGCACAAGGCCATCAAAAGTAATAATGCATGACTTTCTAAATCTTGATATATGTCATTCGTTTTGCCTTAAAGCTCCAGTGTGTTGGTTTCAAGTGACATTACTTCACTTTATGTTGGTTGGAAAGACAAAAGAAAACGAACAAAAATACATGTGTAGAGTAATATGCAGATGCATCTATAAGCTGTTTGGGGCTTCTCTCCACAGAAGGCGCCATTTTGGTTGCAGAATGTTATAAACTTAACACTTTTCGAGCGGCAACAACTTATAATTTTAATAATTGTTTAAATGCACACCACGCACGCAGTAAACCTGTCAATCACACACAATGGGCATCTTGATGCTGGAAACAACACACAAATGAAAGGCTGTACGCAGCTCACAGCGAAATGCACTTCCAAAAAAAAAAAACTATTTTGCTATATTTTAAATTCAAATATATTAATTTCCCAATTTTTTTTGAACGAGCATTACTCAAGAATCCAATCAATCTCTAGAATGCATAAGGACTGTCACCGGATCATATCCACTATACCTTCAATAACTAAGTCTAACTTGCCTTCATTTATAAAACAGTCCCTAAACATGATCTTGTAACTTAACATGAGCAGTTCCAATTAACACAGATATGAAAGGAAAGAGGAGAACTCAGCCTCTGAAACTGGAGGTTAATAAATGATTTGTTTGTGTCCGTTTGTACACAAACTGTGTGACACACGAGGAAGCACTCCCATCTCCCCCCATGGCTGCTGTGCTGCAGAGTGCAGACATATGGCTGGTTCTGTGTGCTCCTACCCCACCCTGTGGTCTGTCTTTGACATGCTCTCGCTGCCTGGGCAGAGAAAGAAGCTACACAGAGAAAAATAGAAAAGAAGCAGAGGGGGAAAAAAACGAAAGGAGAAAATGGGCTGACCCTGATCACACTACAAGCACATTCCCTGTAATTTCTGCCCACTTTGTGATTTATACAGCACAAGAAGGTGAATATTATATTGCAATACATCTAGGTTAATATTCCTGCTTGGGGTCCAGAGCATTAAGGCAGGCATGAATCCATGGAGTTTGTTTCACCAGGCCTTAATCAATCAGGGCATATGGTGGGTGGAACAGCTTAGAAAAGAGCTCTGTTCTCATTACCCAGACAAATCTTACAGTGCATATTATAAATTACACTCTGGAGAGGGTCTCCGTTCTCCCTGCCGTCATTTGCCGAGAAAAGATGGGGTCTGCTGTAAATATTTGGTTTTATGTTAAAATGTGGGCAATAGGAATATGCCCGGAAGTTGCAAATCTCTAATAGAAAGCCGTGTGAAAATGGAGAGTACGGGATATGAGCACCATTATAAAGTCTTCATTATGAGAATAAAAAGCTATGAGCTTTGACAAGTGAGCCTCCAGAGGGAAAACAGCCTGGCATATATACTGTGAATGTTACAATACTGAAGGGGAATATAGAATACCATGAATAGAATTACATATTCACATTCCAAATGTATTGCCTCACACTGCCTGAGAGATCCGTCAGATGGACAAAGCAAACATATTACTTCAAGCAGTAATAATGACGCCTTTGTTTTGAAGAAAACAAATAAAAGTCTGTCGCGTTTTGGAGCTTACGCAAGTGAGATTTAGCCCTCGACAGGATGAGAGACAAACGGACGGAGCTGTCAGAAGATGAAGCTCATCACATGTTCACCTTCTGGAATAATTCAAAAAAGGTGTTGTGTGAAAAGATGAAAAAGAAAAACTGTCGTTTCTTTGGAAAAACTTGTCAGACACTGATGTGCTGTGGTTCCACATTGCACGACAAAGACCTCACTGAAACGGAGAGCAATGCAATCAATAACAACTACTTATTTTGAGCAAAATCTAATATCATTTTGTAAAAGCCCTCGCTGGGACAACTCTTGACATTTGTGGTAACTGCACCGAGAAAACAACACAGTTTAATTTCACCGGGACATCTAAGAAACAATGAATCGCCATCGAAAAGACATGACACATAGTATTTATATTTCTTTTTCTACTTCACTCGCCTCGACGGAGAGATCAGCTCAGTAAAATGAGCGGTAAAACCATTGTTTGCTCACATTCACCAGACTGTAAAAATAGATAGGCACTGCTACATACTTATACAGGGGGTCCAGCCATCATTCTCTATATTTACAGCTCCAGTAACCGCAAGATGGAAGCTATAGTGGTGGTCCTGGAGCTAAACAAAATTAACAAGCATATCCATTACAGGTCGGGTCAAAGGGCTGCTGATTTCATCATATAAGACGATGTAATGCAAATCACTTACACAACGTGTCCTTAATTAATCGCCCATTGAGTTGGAGTGCGTTGGGTTCAAATGTTTGCTTAGCCGCGACTTTATAATCCTCGCTCTGCGTGTCTTCACGTTTACGTTGGCACAGAAGCACAAACTCAGCAGTCAGAAAACAGGGAATCCAACCTGGGAGGTGAGCTCTGGCAGGTGGCATTGATCAGCTGGTAACTTGACATTAAGCCTCGTCAATCACCACATCTACACACCTCAGCTACTTCTCTGTATCATTAGGGTGGGAAAAATAACATGTCTGGCAAATGTTCAAGCTTGTAGGTGTGTTCTATCACATCTGTATGAAAAGCCAAGATGAGAAGTTTGTAAAACACATACGTGATTGATGTGTATTTATGTGTGTGTGTGTGGCAAAAAAAAAAAAAAAAGTGCGCTTATGTGTATTCATGCTGCTGTGTATGTCAGTTTTTGTTTTTTTTACCCACTGCAGCAGTCAGGCAGTGGGAGCAGGCAGCAACTATGGAGGAAGGGAGCTTGTCAGAACTGTCTCACTGGGTGATGTTAATATGGCAACGCTAAGCTGGCACAGGACTTAAGCAGCTTACAAAGTACAGGGAAATAAACTTGATGATTCCACAGCAGTTTGCAAGACGTCTTAAATCCTGAAGACATCCCACCTCATGCTGGCCACATAACAAGTTCGATGATCAACAAAACCTGCACATTTCAATGCACACGTGGACCTAGTGAAGACTTCTGAAGCATTATGGACAGTGTTATAGACGCATCAACACTTCTTATTATTGAATGTTTCAATGGGCTGCTTTGCCTACATGACAGCAGAGGTCCAGTTTCCGTGAAGAATCAATATTCATCTGGGTCATGGCAAATCCTGTGATTAACACAGTGAGGAGCGAGGAGGAAAAACAACTCTCTATCAATCTTCCCGTGCTGTCTCTTTCATCTTGGTGGACAGAAAAGCGGTTACCTTGCAACTTGGGATCAAAAGGCAACGACCCCCCGATCGATAGGAATTAGAAAACAAATCTAAACAGCAAAAAGTGCGGTTCACCGACCAGTAAATCTTCAGCAGCGACCCAGTTGTGCCAGTATCATACATTTGCTTCAGCACATGACACATCAAACTTGACATGGTTTGATAGTGATTGCTATTAAAGCAATCAATCACAGTAATGGTCCCGATCTTTGCGCTGAGATGTAATTTCGAATGGTAGATACTATATGGAGAATACTGCATGTCTATCATTGTTCGCTGATGTGATGTCATACTGGGCTGTAGGAGCTGATGGTTTATTGTTTAACCGTTATGGTTCCATGGATTTTCTGTCACTTTGTTGGATATCAGCAGTGACCTGGAGATCGACCTTGTCAGAACAGGGGTCCAGTGACGGCAGTTCTCTCTGCCAGCGCCACCTCTGAGTACTCAAGCCCCGCCCACCCCCACCCTCTCAGCCCCTTCTCTCTCACTACACTGCGTGTTCCCCCCGCCATCTGCTCGCATTTGATTCCAGTGGCCCCACACTTTCACCCAAATTTCTCCTGCGATGATAATACCCCCCAATAACAGTCATAATCCCAGCATGCCGCGCTGCTCAATTACAGTCTTTAGGAGGATGGGATTAGGAGCAGGGGTGGTGGGAGGGAGGAGGGAGGGGGGGGGTGGTGGTGGTGGTGGTGGTGGTTGGGCGGTGGGAGGATGGTGGAATGAGTTGAGCTGAAGGGTGAGAGCAGGGTGAGAAGGGAGGGAAAGGATAAGGGGGGAGGAGAAACTGCTTTTTACTGCCATGAAAGGCTGCAGATGAAGAGACAGGCACAGCAGCAGTGGGTAAATCCCAAATAGCCTGTCACCAGCCGACAGCGCACTGGAGCGTGTAGAGCACAGAACAGCACAGCAGACTGGCAGACTGGGTTGAGCCAGGCTACGGGGAGAGGGAGGAGGTTGTCTGGTGGGGCTGCAGGAAATGTTAAGGGTTGGCCAATTTGACTCTGGCATGGAGACAGGAGGTTGGAGGAAAAACATCAGGTGATGGAGACGGGGGACAGGGTGGCTTGGTTCATGATTTCAAGCTTGGCTCATAAACATTTCCCTCTGATTGTGACGGAGGGAGTGAGGACAGGGGGGGGGGGGGGGGGGGGGGGGGGGAGCAAAGTATAGAAAGCTGACAGGGAGAGAATGAGAGGGAGCGAGGAAGAGTCGCAGATAGAGAGGGGGAGGCAGAGACGTTGAGCTTAGAAATAAGGCATGCGGGGCTTATGTCTCCACGCTGACATTTACAGAATCTGGGCCCAAATAAACACCCCGCTCCCTCATCCCTTTAGTTGTGGATGTTGATTGAGGGCAGGCTGGCAGGCAGATGAGCCATAATCAACTACTCATCACAACAGCAGCCATCACACACAGTGACACTGCCAGCGATGCAGGGGATCCTACAGCCAAGTGACAAATCAGGGTTTGCAGAGCAGATTAGATTTACGCACACGTCAACGTTCAGAGTCTCAGCAGTCCGAGCACGTCAGCAAACTTGGGAGAGGAAATCATCACGTGAAAGCGGTAATGAGTCTGTTTTCGACACACTCACAGTGTGATATTATAAAATGTCTCAATAAGCAGAAAGTGGTTGTGCCACTTTTTAAAGTTTAATAAAGAAATATTCGTGAATGAGTGAGGAGGCTTATCAGTATTGTGTTTCTTTATTTCCATAATGTTAACACGATTTAATTCAGATTTTTTTTTCCAGCTCCTGAAATGAATTCTAAAAGAATAAATTCTAACGTCAAAAAAAGGGGATGACAACAACTCATGTTTTCTTATTATTATATCTGCCGTTGTGCAATATGTGCATGGTTAAAATTTCGATTAACAAACAGCTGTGGAAAAGGTGTGAAAGTGTTTAAGTGCCAAAATAAATCATTTATCCTCTCAAATCCAGTTTGCACTGTGGATCTTTTCCATCTTCTGCTAATGAGATGCTCATATTATTTGTCCAAACAGACTGAGCCACAACAAAACTTGATCTTCTCTGACACGCCTGCGAGTGAATGTCATCACTTCTGTCGATAGCTAAAACTTTTCAAGTAATTATTTAGAGGAGGATTCTCAGGGGGCAAAGAGAGAAGATGAAGAATTTGTTGTAAAAACAGCAAAACCCAGTACAGACTTTCGTTTTACATAAGAAGATACAGTATCCTGACATATTTACATCACATACGTTATTATCCAGATCTCCCTGTGATTACATTCCATAAAATAAAATGTAAAGGTTTACTATACAGGATTGGACGATCAATGACACCTGTCAAAAGTCGGCCCCTACCCTCCGACCCAACAACACCACTAAAACGGTGTGTGCACAACATGCACTGCAAGCTGTACTATGTACTTCTGTGCTTGTGTTCTAACGGTGCTGTATCTGCCATTTGTATGCTCTGCTGTTTTTTTTTTTGCTGGAGGCTAAACATGCTCTGTCCAAGGTGTCATCCAGAAACATCCCATATAGAGCAACACAGACAAAGTACAGTCTCTCTGCATATAGACTCGATTAGATATACCATTATTCTTCCCACAGTGGGAGGAAATTTCAATATAAGCAAACCTCTAGTGGTACATCAAAGATGATCATGAGGGATCGCTTCTGTTTAAGTGTAGTTATGATTAAGGATAATCCTGCAAAATACACCTTTAATTTCACAATCGAAATGGAATCGGTTTTAAACGGCCGATGCTACTATAGCTTTAAGAAGCCACTATCAGTCAGAGGGATTCATCTGAAGTAAAACGAGGAGCAACACAGGATCAAATAAATGCTGAATGATACCCCACAGAGAAAGTCTTTTCCTGTCTAACCTCGTCCAGTGGGAACCTTCATGTTCTCTTGTCAAGTTCTGTTCCACTGATTCTCCCTCTGATCCTGCGCTGTCCTCCTGTCAAGCTCAAAGTACACACACGGCCCGACCCCGGTCAACAAAGCTGTGGCTACCAAAGCATGAAGTGAAAAAAGAAAACAAAACACCAGCCCTCTCTCCACCCAATGTCTCGCCCCTCCAACGCCGCCACCACCACCAAACCTGCAGCATGAAAGAGCACTGCACCTGATGGTGCTGATAAAGGGGCTGATCGGTTACAAGTGACGGTCAGTGGTCCAGAGGAGCTCCTACAATGCTTTGGAGAGATAGTGTCGACTCGCTGGAGGAGTGTGTACACAGAGCACTCCAACTGCAACTGGCAGAACAAATTATGCAACTACTGGTGACATGAATTTACACAGTGTATAAACAGTGGGGCAACAGTGTGTTATGTGCTGAGCAGGTTTTAATTACCAGAGTTAACCCTCTGCTCTATGCCTGTGCTCTGAAACCCTGTCATTTGGTTTCAGAAGTAGTGACTGCCATCACCACAAATGATGTACCGGGGTATTTTTTTCATTTTTCAAATATATATTTTTGGTTCTTTAAGACTTTGTCAATGAAAAACCCTGAGAGGAATTTCTAAGAATATCTAAGGATGTGGTTTTAGCTACGATGAGGGAGGAAAAATATTTGTATTGGTATTTCCTCCTTAGAATAGAAATACAATTAAAAGCAATGGTACTGAGCAATATGCATTCCAGTTGTATCTCAGGTTATGGGTACATTGTGTGATACACAAATATTTATAAGCAACATAAACCACAAGGCTAAATTTTGCATTTTTCAACTAATTTGCTTCAGATCGATAGGATAAGAGGATTTCCCACGTGTCATCAGAGGGGAGCAACTGGTTAGTGAGTCACTATGTAACGGGTTGCACAGCAGAGGCCAGTGATAGTTATGGGAAGGGATGTACAAATGGTAGTTGTCCTAATTAATCTACAAATAGCCCTGATCATCTGTTGTGGGGAGGTTTTTTTTTGGGGGGGGGGGGGGGCCGGGGAGGTGGGAGAGGGTGTTACCATAGTGATGGGGCCTTTATGATTTTCCAGCAGATTTCTCTCTCCTGACGAAAGAGCAAGGCGTTTGAGTTAAAAGTCGGAGCAACTGGTGCAGCATCTGGCGCCGACATTTACATGCAAACGGTCAAGATTAATGTAGTGGATTAGCATATCTGTGTAAGGACCTCAGGACTTTATATTCTAATTATTCCCCAAGACAGCACGGCTATGACCTGCTAAAGGCCTCAACCACCCTCCCTTGAGGAGGAGCATGTCGATAGCTGCAGCCCTTCCTGCAGCCACTTCCCAAATTCGGTCACTTTGGTTGTCCTTGCACCAGGTGCGTTTATCTACATGCGCTCGTCTGCCAAAATGTACAGTCTCTATCTGATACAGGAGTGGTTGAGGCAAATAAATGTATTTGAACTGCCCTATGCTGGGCCAAGAGCAGAGGAATGGATGGTGTCACCCTGTCAGCTGACAGGAGAAAGGGGAGCTGCTCAATGACATCAACTGTCTGTCTTTGTCTCAGAGTGAGAACATCATAACATACGACAAGAGACACGATCCAGTGCGCCGTTCTCGATGTTTGCAGCTGGGACACACAGGAGGGACATCAGGATAGGTTTGTGAATACATCAATCTCTGGAACTATCTGAGCAGCTCAGTTTGCAACAGGGACAAGGGGTGCCACATGTTAATGGAGTTCTGAAGGACACGGTAACTTGATGATGACCCACCCCAAACCCCCGGCAAAGGAATCGGAGGAGAAATAGCTGTTGCACCTGTTGTTGTCACAAGAAAAAGATCTCTCTTTAAGATCCGCGGCAGTGATTATACACAGTGGTGAATGAGCCATGTGTTAGTGTGAGTGTGGTACAGGTGTTGAGGGAGTTTTCAGTGTAGCAGATTGTCTCTACAGAGGACAGACAGCCGGCTCTTCACATGTGATGACACGGCTCATTATTTGAGGATCCAGCAGACTATGATGGGTCCAGACACTCGGTGGACCACTTCTCGGGAGAAGAGCTGCCGCAGTTCAATTAAAAAGGTTGGACCACCACTCATCCAGCCACTGCAGCTTAGAGTAGGGGCACATGAAACGCAGATCAGACCAGACAGGGACGACGATCCATTTTTGAGATCAATCACCGCAGGACTATCCCATATGTGTGGAAAAGATACGTGTAAAATACTTGAACTGATCGCACACATCTCAGTTTCTACAACACCACACAAATACACACACGCATACATGCTAAAAATAAGCTGCTTCAATCGCTACTGTTTGGATCAAGCTGTGCCTTGTTCCCAACCTTGTGGAGAGCATCTGTGCATAGAAACACAGCAGAGCTTTCGAAGGGGCTCTCTACATTATTGGATACATTGGATTACATCATTTTGCATTTCAGCATATATTTACAAATCCAACATGAGTTACGGCTGAGAGATAAGGGCTCAGGAGAGACGGTGTGTGTTCATACAGACTGAACTGAACTGAATTCAAGATGGTCATCAAAAATAAAGTTGTAAAAAAAAACAAAAAAAACATCTGCTGACTTTGCAACCCTGTCATAAAGACTACTATTAGAAGTGAATGACATTAATGGCTGGTGTACCTGTCACCTTACAATTTCATAGCACATGATCAGGATCATCACAACAAACTTCAGAGGTGCACATTGCTGATGCGGAGACAATAGTCAGAAGCTAGTATTTGGACGTTTTTGAATGAACAAGTCAAGCAGGAAGTGCTCTTCCATGCGTTGTGAGGGTGTAGATATCACAAGAGGGCTAATGCTTCCGCTTCAGCTCCCTTTTCCAGAATCATGGACTCCACCTTTAAGATGCTGCGGGTGCTCTAAGGGGATATCTTAAGAGGAGCCTTAAAGAGGTTGAATAAGATACAGGGAGACGCCCATGCCCCACTCATGTCTGGTGTCTTGTTCCAGCACTGGAGAATAAGAATTAGAACAGCAGGAATAGCAAAGGTATGTGATGTGTCTTGGTTGAATGTATCATCAACGCACTTCACATTCAGAGTGTGAATATTTCAGCGTGTCATGTTTTAGGTTGGGTTATGGGTTAGGGGTAAAAGCACATAGAACATACTTTAGTGTGCATGTAAATAGTGAGCTCACAAAGAGCCAGAAAAGGCCTGGTGCTGATGCGGGTCTAAAAACATACTTGTATATATGTTGAGGTGGAGTGAAATGATCATTAACACTGCTGACTCCATGTATTGATGACTTCATTCACAGATTCACTCATTCACAGTCATGTCTGTAGTTGTGATAAACACAAAATCACTCAATATTTATAAATTCTGCCCCATTGTGTGTATATATATATATATATATATATATATATATACAAAATATAAATTGTGTCATGTGGTGTCGCCATATCCGATGACAGCATATGTTGACGTGCTGTCTCTCTCACTGCATTAAACATACACACATGCGCGTATGTGCACGCGCACACACACACGCACACACACACACACACACAACTGCTTCCAAACTCACCACAAACACTGCTCGGCACAAGCTGTACCTTCTACATTCAACAAACTCAGAGCTGGAATACTCAGCTGAGCTTTCAAACAGCTCTCTACATTATTGAATACATTGGATTTTAAGTGAAGTGAAATGATCCTCGTGGCTTCTCTGGGTTCCCTTGGTTATCTAAACAATTCTTCCAAACAGCTCAGGTCTTTAACTGTCCATCAGTCACAAGCTCACTTTTATTTTGCTACCTTCTATAGGTGCTCATACTCAGCCTGCTGTGTGTAGCAGGAGTAATGCATACACCTACAGTGAGAATCACGATTAACAGCCTGAATAAGCTCAAGGGCGCATGTCACTTGTAATGTGTGGAGCTACATATGCGTTAGTGTCAATAGAACCATATACATGTTTGGCCACATGCACCTTTGTGTGTGTCCGAGTACGTACGTGCATATTTTCGCGATGCGGAGTTAAATTGAAATAAATGAGGCCTACGCTGCTGCCCCACCCTGTCCAAATATATAATGCTGTGGGAATCTGGTAAGTGGGTCAGCAACATAAACATGCTTAAACACGGGCTGGATCCTCCATGCTGCCTCCACAGACAAGATGTGGAGTGACACAAGAGATACAACTCTGAAATATGGATGCACTGGGACACAGAACATAATCCAAGCAACCAGAAATGGTGTAAGTGTGTGTGTGTGTGTGTGAGTGTGTGTGTGTGTGTAATGTTAGTGGGGTTGGGTGAGGGGTATGTGTGGGTTTTATTGCTATAACAGGGATGATGGACACGGGAGAAAGCCACGAGAAGAATAGATGTAATCGCGTATGAGACAGTGGATCATGTGACTCACTTAGAGAAATCGCTTTCTCTAAAAATGAGCCCACTACTGAAAGGTTATTAGCTTTTAATTCAAAATTTAGCCTATTTTATTTTCCTGGTGTTTGCAAAGATTTGTTGTTAAAGTAACATTTTATTAAATAGAAAAAAAACTATGTGTCAAACATGTGCTTAAACCCTTCCTAGCTACAGCTTTTGACAATTCACAGCTGCATCAAAGACATTTATTTTACGTTAACATTTCCCATGTTGCCTTTTCTCGACCCCTGTGCGGAGAATTCCACCAGGAATCTAAACTAAGCCGATGCGTTAATGTGCCGTGTTTTCGGATTAACCTCTGCCACCCAAGATGGATGTGACAAGTCAACCTTTGCTCCGTGCTATCGTCCTTTGGCCGAAATACACCGATATGAGTTTAATATGTAATAAATGTGCAGAGTCATGAAATATAAACAGACAATTTATATGCCAGTGCACTTTGATGAACAGTAATTGAGTCCAGGCATCTAATCTCACATTTAACTATGAAATCAATACTTGCATTAATCAAGTTCCAGGGAGGCATTACTGCACAGTGTGAGGTACAAATAATGGAAAGAAAGAGATGAATATGGGCCGGGTGTGTGGGAGCCGTATTTCCCACAGGTTGAGAATTTATCTGTGGCCATGTGGTTCAGAGTTCACCAAGAGAGTTAAGAGGAGCGGTATGGGGGTTGTTTTGTTTTGTGTGGCTTCATTTTACAGACGTCCCATTTCCGCCTCACATATATAGGTGACCGGTAGACACTGCAATTTATAGATGTTCCTGAAATGCCTCATATGCAGGACACCAGCTCGGCAAATGTGCAGAGAGGGGCGTCTAATCCCCACTCAGTTAATGCAGCGTACGCAAGTAAGGCAGGTGTCTGGACAAAATTGGGTCATCTGAATAGAGCGTAATAAAACTTTCTGAAGTAAGACTTAAAGTTTAAAATGAATTATATTATCCGCCTTGGCTGGTCTTAAAGGTATAGCATGCAAGATGTTCATTTAGAAAACAGTACAAACACACACACACACACACACATATATATATATGTAATTCCTGTGCCCAAAACATTTGGTTTAACCCCACCTCCCTAGTTTGCTCAGTCTGTTATGAATGGTCAATGTCTTCCAGGATAAATAGCAAATATCAGCCTCAAACACAAAAAAAACGACATTACACACCGGGGACATGAAGGAGTGCCTGTCGTGCAACATGACGATATCTAACGTCCAATCCAAGTTCGAATCGAGGGTTTGATTTACACAAGGCGAGAGAGTAAATGGGGCTAACTTGTTTGTAATGGGACTTCATTTGCCTGCTGCTCTAAAGCAAATTTAATTTGTTAAGTCTCCTTCAGAGCAGAACAGAAGACAAACAGTCCAGTTAGGGGAGGCTGGGTCTAAATACAACAGCAGGTGAAACAATAGACAAGGAACTCCTGAGAAATATGCAGAAATGAGCAATTCCATCGAGCATAGATCATATTTCAATATCCGGCATGGTTATTGCTGAGGTTAAAATTACTTTTTGGCCTCTTAATAGTGTGAGGAAACTTGACTTGTTTCCACAATAATCGGCCCCTGACTGCTTTGGGATCGTTGAGGTAGGAGAGGAGATAATACCTCTATCATCAAATATCACCCAAAATAGTGTGAGATGTATGAAATGTCAGATTAGCTGCAGTTCTCTGGCAGCCTTCAAAGGGGGAAATAAATGCATACAGCTTGTCTGAGATATTTAAAAACCATTTTCAGTACACGCCCCGCCCCGCCCCCTGTATGCCAGGTTTACATTTTTATGAGATTTAAAGTAATGGAGAGTAAAACAATGTGCAAAGAGATGGAGAGTTGTCCAAATTTACAAAAATGCTTAAAGGTAATTTACCTCCAGCAGGTGAAATCTGCATCTGTATAAACTCTGTGTGTAATACAATTTTTACATGTTTAACCTTAAGCATGTTGTTATATACAAAAACAGCATTCATTGGAGAATCCTTTACTCTAGATTTGTGTTATGGCTTCTGAATACTCACAAAAGGCTAAGAGACTGTAAATGTACATAAAGCACTTAAAGGTGCAGTGTGTAAGATTTGCTGACATCTAGAGGTGAAGTTGCATGTTGTATCCATCACCTCATCTTCACCCTTCTGTGCATGCAGGAGAACCTATGATAGACTTTAGTTGTCATTAAAACTCAAATGATGCTTAGGATGTACTGTATCAACATGGCAGCCCCGTCGAGAGGACCCGCTCCTCATGGTAATATACATTAATGGTCTCATTTAAGGGTAATGGAGAAAAAAAATTACATTTCGGTGTGTAAAAAATTCCTGGAAACGTCAGTATGTACTTGTTTTGTAATTTTTTTAGAAGTAGAAATCTTACACACTGCATCTTTGGAAGAAAGATTCCCAGACTTTATCAACAAAAAAGATTCTGGATTTCACAGTGCACAAATAGAAATAATCCTGTATACTGGACATACTGTAAGTGTACAGGAATGCATTCATCTGCTACAACTGTGCGCTATTGTCCATTTTGAGCAACGTGGGGACATTTAGAGTGTAAGGTTAAATTTTGCTTCACAAAAGGAATAAGACAACTTCCCTCACCCCATAATTAACCACATCTGGTGTAGGGCAAAGGGAATGTTCAAAAGGTGCTTTCCAATTAGGCATTAATTCGTCACACAACCTCACACTTTAATTAAATGTAGCACATCAAATGGAGATGTGAAATATGAGGTTATTAATGTGATGACCGATAATGGGTGTTGCCGAGCACGGGCCTTCATAGCTGGTATAAGCCTGCACCCTCTGAAGACTGGTGGCATCACAGCTTAGCCTTAATCCTTCTGCTCGTCAAACAGGCACATTTTCCTAATTGCCTTTTAACTTATATGAAATTAGCACCTACGTAAGTTAAATTATCATTGCATGATGTGAATAATGGAGATTGGGGAGGGAGGCTTCTGCAGTGATAGGCTGGTTGAGCTCATTAATTATTGTGTTGCCAGGGACGGCACCGGGGAGAGGAGAGCGCTCTGCAGCAAGGGCTGCGAGGATAGCGCCTCTCATGGGGGAGATCTGGGGGCATTAGCCGTCTCCTCTAAGGATTATCCATGCAGTTTTTCAAGGCAGCGCCAAGGGAAGAGTACGCCGAAGAGGATTTTGGATCGACTCCATCGATGGAGGGGGTGCCGTGAGGGAGACGACTAAACCTACGGGGTATTATATAAGTCACCAAAATGAAAACAAAATATCATTTCTGAATGAAAGTATATATATTATTGTTTTGAGGTAACCGTTGGCTAAAATACACAGTTCTATGATGGATGACGATAGCCCAGTTGATAGTAACAGATTGAGATTAGGGTTTTTACATAATTTGGGATTATGATTTAAAAAGGATTTGTATAAAGACCTTATAATCATTACTAAAATGAGTCAAAGAATAGCAGTTCTTTGAGTTTTCATGCAAGACACTCAGGATTACTGATCTTTTCAGTATTTACAGCTGAGCAGATAAAACAACTCTTCAGCAAATATCTGAGGGCTATTATAATATCAATGTAGCACTTGAATGTCAAATTGACCCACTTAAAGTGATGTTCATGGTCCCGATGACATTTTTTCCAATGACAGATGGCAGAATTCCCACAGCAATAGATCAGTTGTCTGACTAAAACTCATCAGTGAATGGAAAATATAAGGAGATTTGATTAGTTTTGGAACAATCTGCCTGGGCACTTGGAAAAATTGAATAATAAATTACAGCATGACTCTACTGAAATAGTGGAATTCAGCATGTCTAAATGTTAGATTACAAATATAACCATTACTATATTGTTAGAGGTATGCGCTTACATACAGTACATCATCATGTCGTGAAAAATGCTGATATAAAAAGGAAACGGTTTTTAAGCACAATATTTAGATCAGCTTTTTTGTACACAGTCCATTAGAAACATCAAACTTCGGCCACTCTGGTCTTATCGTCCTCTCTAGTGCTGTTTCCTTCATCCCCATGGCAACCGCTCGCCTCCTTATCCTAATCACTACAAGTTAACCTTGATATGAAACAGTGCCCAAGGGACCACTCACACTTTTGTGCCAGCTTCTGAAGACAGACACCATTTCTAATAATAGCCATAAAAGACATGACCGTCTGGTTATTATGGAAGACTAAAGATAAATGATGAGCTTAGCAAGAAGAGTTAAAAGTGACATGCGGGGAGCAAGTTAATGACAGAGAGCTGAATATTTGAAAAAGACGTCCTCGGCTCTGTAAAATATGCAAAGAACCCACAATGGAGACCGAATTGTATTGCTAATGTTTAGCAGGAAAGTTAATCAGATGGTAAAACAGCCACAATAATGGAGTTGCGTTGACATGGTCCAGTGACACCTGACCTGGGGATGTTTCCACGTAGAACTCCCGTCTGTAATTGGAGATTGTCTGTAATTTATTGAACAGAGCCCATAAAACCCCAGTTTGATGGCTGTAACTTAGAGCTGTGTGGCAATTAAAGGAAAATCCACCCTGGCTTTTGTTCGGAGCTCATCCTTTCCTTAACGACCACACATGCAAAATGAGGCATTTCCCCGGCGCTTAACCTACTGCATAATACCGTAACTTCCGCTAGCTGTTTTTATAATAGAACAGAGACGAACCAAATGATTAGCCACCATTAGTTAGTTATGCAGGTCTATTATAAATACTAATTTTATGCACATTGCTGAGTCATAGAGCGATGCTACAGTCCTGATTCAAAACAGAGCAGAGAAGCAACACAATCCCACCGACACCTTCATGCATCACTAGTTTTGGAAGTAATCATGGAGGAGAAGAAGACAACACAACTGACTCCTGACTGCCCAGGGACACCGCATGGTGTTTTATGGTCGCACTTTGTTGAGGGTCACTGAATACATTTAGAGCCAGTGCAGGGGGGTGGGGGGGAAGCTTGAGCAGCAGAGATTGAGATGACCTATCTTATTTTTAATGGAGCCCCATGGCTGCAAGGTGGGTGATAATCACTGACCCAAGAAGTGTCTGGTCACTGGTCACCTCTGGCCTTCACTGGCCCCTAATGGCCTTTCCCCTTCCATTAAACAAGGCCAGAACAGAGCAGTTACACTACAGAACACAGACACACATAGGGCTGTGTGATAAGATGTGTGATAGAATTGTGTCATAAAATGTGTCATTCATTGTTTATGATGTATATATATATTTCTTTTTTAACTGGGGCCATGTGATGTTATTGTTACCTCCTTCCATCTTTAAGATTCTGGGAAAGCCAAAGGCTTTCCTCAAGCTATATTCACATTGTAACATTTTGACTTTAAAGGAGACCTATTTACATTTACAATTTCAGTAACTCATCTAGAACAGACTAACAACATTAGATGTTAAAAAACACTGCCGTCTGTTCATATTGTCCACTGCTCTACCTCCTGTTTTCACTCTCTCCCGAAAACTCTACGTAGAGTTTATGCCCCTCCCACACAGAAAAGTCACTCTCTGATTGGCCAGCTGGCCAAGCTTCTTGTGACCAGTCAATTAATCCAAGCCGATGTGACAGACTTTGACCACCACGGTGACGTGAGCCGAATGTAAATCAAAAGACATGGGACTTCAGCAAAGGTGCAGCCTCTGCTGAGCAACACTAGAGTTTAAGTAAAAAACTTCCTATGTGCACAAAACACCCATACGAGCCATCGAAGGACATTAAACGTTGGAACAAGCACACTATGACACTATGCATTACTGCATTTACACCTGCTGTCCACAAAATCTACACTCAAAAACTGCAGTTTTCATATGCCTAAAACTGAGAAGTATCAAAACACCATCAACTTTTGGGTTGGCAAAAATATTCTGTAGCTGCGTATTTTTGACTCGTGACTGTTTTCTTCTTTTTCTTATAACATCATGACCCAACAAAAATATTCAAACAGTTAGAGATAGTTTCACTCATCGTCGCCCAAAAACAAAACAGAACAAAAACAGTCCTTTATCTTAGTTTTTACGATTTTGTTAGTTGCATTTTCTCAAAGTGTGCAATAATCTGTAGCAAATCTGCAACCAGCACACGCAAAGACAGGAGTAGTTATCCACATGCATGACACAAATGTAATGGAAAACAATGACACAATCAAGCTGTCAGAAAACAGATATGGCTGCAACCTTGTAATATTGTATTAGTATATCTTAGATGTTTGAATCTGATCTCAGTGCTGTATCCATCTTTATGATCACTGGATGTGGCGGCACCGTGGGTTGACCTGCTGCTCATTTTCAGAAACATGATTACCATGAAACAGTGATAGTTATTACAGGATGTGATGGCATCATTTGGTCCAATTAAATTAACAATTCACAGGCACATAAAAAGAATGAAATCTTTTCCGGTGGAAAAATATGAGACAATGAAAACTTAATTGCCACATTAATGACATCAAACGCCCACGACAACATTCTGAGACAGGGCAATAAGACCAAGGTTAAAAAATCCCAGCCTCAATGTTTACAAACTATGTGACCATTAAGTTCAACCCACAAATTATAATCACCCCACCTTAAATGTGTGGGTGTTAAATGTGGTGTAATATAATTCCAGTAATGCAAGTTAATGTTTCCCTCTAAAACACAAACAATACACAGGAGGTCAGTGTGATATATCAGAGGTGCTTCAGTGTGTATTTGACCTCAAAACATAATTTTCCGCAACAACATTCTGCCCATTCTAATTGCGCCCGCAGCACAGACCGACGTGTAAACCAGGCTGTTAAACACAAAATAATAATCCACTCGACTCGATTATTACCCCCAAGTAAAACACTGAGTAAATGTTTGCAGCCAAACATCCTTTTTTGATTCAGCAAATTATACCTCGAAGCAACTTAACACAAGCGTATAGGAGTGGTGTCTTTCCGAGGCAAATCGTTATCACCGTTCTTCAAAGGGGAGAGAATAATTCTGGAGAGGAGAGGAAGAAAAGAGGGGGCAGACGGAGGGGTGTGAAGATTGAGAAGAGAGACACAGAGGCAAAGTGTGTGAGTGTGTGTGTGTGTGTGTGTGTGTGTGTGTGTGTGTGTGTGTGTGTGTGTGTGTGCTAAAAGAGGAGACGTAGCTGCTCTCCATGAGGCCATGAGCTAAACTCTATGGGAACTGTGACTCCAAGCCAGAGGTACTGAAAAGGTAGGTGATAGCAGTAATGAAAGAAATGCAATAATAATGCAATAACGTTGGTTGGGTGAGTCAGCTGGGCCGACGGCACTTTCTCCACTGTGCCGTTGATGACCTGGTTTCTCTCCTGCTTCGTTCCTCCACTGCAAACACAGGACCAAGGTGCTGGCCATCAATAATAAATACACACAGTTACTGTTGCCACAAGCCCCTGAGCTGCACGGGGCTGAGACAGAAGCTTATTATAGTTTCTCCCTTCTGTTATTGTTTAGCCCCTGAAAGAAAGTGGTATTATGAAAAATAGGACAACACAGAAGAGCTTGGGTTGGCACAGTGTCAGGATCAGACGCTACTAAATCGGCACTGTCCTTGGACGGAAAATTACGGCCGAGCCAGGCAGTAGACATCCAATCTGCAGCTGTACGCTGCTGCATCTTTCTTGTTGCCATGGCACACAGGAAGTGCAACTATGCCAAGCAAATTGCCTTTTGTGGTCATTTGCTCCGGCAGGGACGTTGAGCCACTGGACAGCGTGTGAGGAGACTGTGCAGAGCCGCATCAAGTGTGTTTTTGTTGGCACCTGAGCACAACACACATTACATCACACAACTTTTTTTATTTTTTACCTCCAGCTAAATGTTTTCCTATGTAAAAGGACATAAAAGGGTACTGCACACACATGGTACAGAACATATGACAGATAGATATGATTGCCTACTTCCGATTTACTTAGAGAAATTAAAATATGTGCATTTTAATATAGATGTCTTTGATATTTTTTGTTTAGAAAAATATTTTCAGACTTAGCAAACAAATGTCAACAGCATGAGAATGCAAAGCAATTCAAGGAGACATATGAACTTCTTTCTCAAAATACCCTCAGATAAGGGAGTGGGTGTGGCCAGAGGTGCCCAGGCCTCCAGGGTGATGTCCCTGTGTTTACTGGGGACTGTCAGTCAATATGACCTCTAGGCTGCAACAACCATAGAATAAATCAATGAATAATTGATTATTAACATGGGTGACAATTAAAATAGTAGTGGCAAGTCATTGGGTCTGTTAAAAGTACAGCACGTCTCCAAACATGGAGTGAGTAAATGTCTTACTTCGGTCCTCAAATTCAATTAATGGGAAATTATTACAAAATTGTGAAAATAGTTGTAACAATAGCTATATTATAGTATATATTATTATATTATAGTGGGGTAGCAGCACATGAAAAAGAGTAAAAGGAAGTATGCCTCATGTTTTGTGGGGTGGGACTGTAGAGATGTGGTAGGAGAATACAAATATTTCAAAAAGTACATTTTACATGAAATGTCCCATTTAAGGATTTATAATCCAAACTACTTGTACTGTTATTTTAGTGTGATTTATTAAGTCAATGTAAAAGGAATACAAGAAATTCTAAACCTAGCGCCTTCAGTGGCAGACGGCAAAATGTGACCCACAGACACAGAAGTGTCCGACAAAGCGACACAGTTTAAATGCTTATTGATGTCACATATTTTACCCTGATAATAAGTTGTGTCTTCTGCGATTCAGTGGGTGGGAGCAGACAGATTAAGGAGAACATTCACATCTCTGTATCCCACCACCTGTTAGCAAACTCCCATCTGTTTATCAACACTGCAAGATGCGTGTTCTCTTATGTTCTCTTCATGTGATTTTTATTTAATGCCAAATCGTTTCACTGCCTGTGCAAAGATGTAATTATATATATATTTTTTTTACGTCAACTGGATTTTGCTGTCGATACATCATACAACATTAAACCTACATAAGTTTATGTTACCCACAAACGTTATTCCAGGCCTGTAACTGAAAAGCATTTCAAAAACTCAGTTTACTGAGTGATAAAAAGTGTCTGCATGCTAACTTACAAAGACAGTTTAGGACACGTTCCGGAGGGGCACTCTATTATATTTGGGAAATTGGAGATCATAAATGAATACATACAGCATTGTTTTGTTGAAAAAACTTGTGCAGTGTGAACTTCTTGTTGTTGAATTCTATCACAGACACTTTGTTTGACAGACTGGCCAAAGAACCGTGGACCAAAACAGGGTTTGTGCTCGTTATAGTTGCTGCTGCAGACAGGAGGAGCAACTTGGTCAACCTCTGCTGGACTGTGACTCGATTTCATCACATCTGGGACAGACAAGGTCCAGTAACAGACCTGACAAATGCAGCTTTTACTTATGACTTCAACACACCAACCTGCACACTGTCCCCATCGTGGGAGAAGTGCACGTGTGTGTGTGTGTGTGTTTTATATGGCCGATGGGGATCTCAAGGGAAGCTGCTTGTCCATGCATACACTCTGTAATCACGGCCATAAAAGAAACAACAAGCGACAAAAGACAGGCAACTGGCAATAAATGACATGCACTCCCAGTGGTGTAATACCGTCCTCATTCATCAGTCAACCACTCCTCACACATCTCTCTCCTTCTCGGCCATTTTACTTTTGCCGCTGCCCGGCTCTGTACAGCTTTCTTCTCCGGGGAAGAATTACTCGGACAGACAAAGGGATTGATTGAGCTCGGCCACCATTTGATGTTTATTTCAGCTCAAATGAAACCATCTTGTCCCCCCAATAAACCTCTGGCGCCGGCAGAAAACAGCACGGCAACTACATGATGAATCGCAATATAATATTGTGCCTCCACGTGTGCCCGCCGTTTGAGACGGGGGCCACGTGTTTCACCAAAAAGACCTTGAAATTAATCTGCAGCCCTCCCTCCCCAAATTTACGGCTGCGGCGGGGTTCTGTGTGAGATCGATTTCACACCATATTCCTGTAAATGATGGCTGGCATGTCAGAGTCCTGGCTCCCCGGTGAGAGAGGGCGTAAAACAAAGACAACCACAGGTTGGAGATGAACAGGGTGGGAAAGGGTATAGGGTGGCGGGGGGTGGGGGGTACACGGTACTAAAAGAGGGACACAGCGGAATGAAAAAAAATAACTGTGGTGAAAAGCGCAAAAAATGAAAGCACTGGAGACGGCAAGGTGAGAAGATCAGCAGAACGCTGAGCTGTTAGAGAAGGCAAAAAAAAGAGGAAAAGAGAGAGCGAGAGCTAAATCTCTTCTTTCACAAACATGCAGAGGTGAGGTGGCGTAGGCCCGGGAGCGGCGCTTATTTATCAGCCAGGAAAGTCACGCGCTCACCCTTCTTCCTGCCAGCCACAGAAAGGTCATAAATTACCTGTCTGTAAGCCATCAATCCACACAGGGGGCATCAGCCAACCACAGGCTTATACTCAATCTCACACACAAACACACGTGAACAAATATGTACCATGCACATGCAAACACTGTTCACGGGACTGATCCACACGCACACAGGCCTGACTGCTGTTTCACCGGCGCTCGGCACAAACTTTCCTCATTTCCAGTTAAAACATTCTCCCGTTTCATGAATTAGTAATGGGATTGTTCTTTCCGCGCAGTCCAGTTTAAAAATTCATTTTGATGCATTTAGTTCATTTCTCCTGCACTTTCATTTTCCTTTTTCTAATCTCGCAAGATGAAAACAAAGGAGTGGCATGAGGTTTGAGCTATTTTTACACAAATTCAAAACAGGAGCGGACTCAAATAAAAATTCGAGCGCTGTTCCGTTTCAGCAAGTCAGTGATGTGAGACCACACATCCACACGCCAGCACCTGAATTGATGAATTCTGCTTTGTTCTTGGGCAAAGACGCCGGCAGAAACCTCCAATCACCTCCAGTTAGATCCTTCAGCATTAATAATGCAGCAGCGTTTATCTTCCCTCTCTGACCTCTTAAATCACTATCACAAAGCTGCTGGTCAGGAAGTTAACTACTACGCACCCTTCCCCACCTCCCGCCCACCCATCCTCACTTCCATCTGATTCACCTCAACCCATTCCTCTTCATTACCGAGAATCTTATCTACCCTCCATACTTTGATTAGAATCACAAGGATTATTCGTGGTGAATGTATTTGTACTCTTTGCGGCCCTAAAGGCACATTCTTCTTCTCATCACATTTGTTCCAACCAGAAAGAACCTGATTGATTTAAAAAAAAATTTTTTTTTTATACAAAATCATTCCTCTCTCCTCTCTGTGTATATGCTTGAATAGTAGAAGTGGTAAGTCTGGCCAGGATGCACTGTCATGCTACTGTGTGGAACCATGTACAATATTTCCCATATTTCAAGCTCAGATGTTTGTACATGTGTATGAATGCCTCTGTGAGTGTGTGCGGGAGTGTTTGTTTGTGTGTGTGCGACTACAAATGAGAAAGAGAGGGAGACAATCTGATGAATTGTCTCATATATGGCATCCATCAGCACTTCAGTGATTTATGGGGTTAATAACGAAGTCTATTCACAAGCCTGCAGTCCTGCTTTTTTTCTGTTTGTGGCGCGATGACAGAAATACTACGGCTAAACCTCCCATTTGCTCGATCCCATCCTCATTCAAAAACCCATAAAGCCGCTCCTCACTCACATCTGTACTATTTGGCGAGGGTGGGCAGGGCGGACGGGTGTGTAGGTATGTGCGCGTGTTCGCTTTCTCATTGCCTCGCTATTTTGCAATTGAACTCATTTTCAAAGCTACACAAACATAATTAGTGACAAAAAAAATCATTATTCTAATGTAATGCTGGAGGTCAATGAAACAGGCCACGAGAGCAGAACGGCAATTTTAAGCAAAATCCTGATTAATCTGAAATTCACGGAGCATGTGAGTGAAGAAAGTGACAAAAGCAACGTCTGCAAATGCTGAATGTAACGCTGACGCACCGACTGTACCCTGGCTTTTGTAATGTGCATCTTTATTCTCCCTCTATGATCTTTCACAGTGTTTAAACATTCAGGCAGGTACAACGTGCAGATATTCTATACAGTCTGTTAAATAATGCAGGGAGAGAGGTAAAGCAAGAAGGAAGACAGTCCTTCTATTGTATGGTAATCCACAGAACTTCTTAATGTCTACAGGCTATAACAGATGCTCTCCCCTCTATGAGCCCTCATATTTTATTTACCAGCAGGTCTCACTGTTTCTCAAAATTACACATAATTCACATAATGCGGTGAAAACTGCTTTGCTCGCTCCATGAAGAAAATTGCATTCATTTTGGCTGCTGCATACAACCGTGTTGTGATGTCGTCCGCATTAATAAGAAAATGCCATCTGATCGTATGTGCAATGCATTTGCAAATACCATTTGCCTGTCAATCACTTTCCTTCAAACGAACAAACAAAGTGAACATATTATCAAAAACACATCGACGGCAATGTACAAAAGATGCATGCACCTGTTTCACTGCTGTCTGGGGTAATGTAATTGTGTACATCTTCTCGAGTTTGATAATGGGGGCAGTCATTATACATGCAGAGTAATAAAAAGATAATTATGAATCCCCCAACCGTGTTCCGTCATTTGGCAGGCTCTTTAACACAAAGCATACGTTCCAATGAGCCTCGGCTAATCTTCACAAGAGCCGAGGAAATTGGCTCTATTCAACTGACTCCATCCCACTTCTCTTCTGCGGACTTGCCAGTTTCGAAATCAACATGAAAGATTGGAGGATGAGGGCAGAACAAGAGCAGGGGAGCACATGAAAGCGGGGCAGTAAACGAGAGTGAGGGATGAAGCGGAGGAGAGAGTCGGCGAGCCAAACAGAAATGAGATGTGGGGAAAGTATAAAGAAATGAAAGAGGGCGGAGAGAGCCCATCAACAGTGCTAATATGTTTACCTACTTAATGCAACAGCAGCGGTGATTGTTTTGTCAACCCAGCGAGTCTGTGCGCAAAATGGAAGAATCGCATGCGGGGAGATCAATGATAGTCGGGAGGAAATGTTAATATCTGCAGGATGTGCAATGAAAAGACGAGCTAGAGAGAGGTGAATGGAAGGGAAATGGGCCGAAGCTGCGAGTGAACGCCTTTGCTGTCACAGCACACAACAGGTTAGAGCATGTGACCGTGGCACCTAGCCTGAGATGGCAAGAGTTAATGACAAGCTGCAACCTCCGCAGCTCTCTAATTGCTGTATTAAGTGGTGGGAAGACCGATAAAAGGGAAAGGTGTGGGGTAAATGTGTGAGGACTCAGAATGTTTGACGTGCAGAGGGAGACAAATTAGCTTGTTGATAAGAGCTGCAATGAAGGGAATGATGGTGCATGTGGAGCATTGTCACAGCTTGATTGAGCACCTTGCAAAGAGGCTGCATGTGCATGCGCTCGTACGTGTCCCTTTGTGAGTCTAGGTTTTTTTTGTGATGAACCTAGTTACAAAAAAAGCAGGATTAATTATGTCTGGCGTCATTCAATGAAAGGGTAACAGGATGCAATTACATTTGAAACGGAATTAGCCGCTAATATTGTCAGAGATTTAGTGGCATTGGATGAGAAGATTCAAACCTTCGTTCCAACCGTAGACTGTACATAAAGATGGACGTAGCGTCTGTCACGTCACCCTTTGGTTTCTGCAGAATGCTTTTGAATCACATTGCGGGCAAGTCGCTTGTCGCCATATTGCTAACTCCTCCGAGTTCCAGATTCATTGAGAAATGGGCAAATAGGCAGAACACACACAGAGCTGTGGGTGGCCCCATGGTGTCGTCGCATCACAGCCAGCACATGCCAGGTGGGCCAACTGTCAGTCAAGAGGCTGCATCCGCAAATATGCGCCATTTCAAATGATGATTAAAAAAAAAGATAAGCAAAGAAATCCACCCTCCGTACAGCTGTCACTGTATATGTAACTGATTGAGATCAAAACTGTAGCTTGTACCAGGCTTTAAACATGTTTAATTCACCAAATTCGGAATTCGTCAAATTTCTGCTTATAAATGTCTGACTAATTACAGTCAAACAACACAACATCAACAAAACATTAACAAATTAAAAAGTGCAAAAACAAAAAGAGAAAGCAGCATCCAGGTAACAGTTGTGTCTTTGGTGAAGATTGGCATTCAGATAAAACCAAGTGCCTCAGCTTTGAGGGGTTGATCCTGTTTCTCCTCTCAGTTATGAATGATCTGCCCTGTTTGGAGAAGATTCTCTCTGAGGGGACAGATGTTGCTACAATACACAGTCAACACTCTGCCTTTGTACTATCAAGCACATTAAAATGCGTCCAGACTTCACTCCGTTCGTTCCCCTTACCCTTTCTAGCGCATAGCTCTTCTGTGTGTATGTGGAACTCCTCCCCTCCCCCTGCGCTCCGACGGCACAACGCGGAGAGGAGAAAAAAACCATCACCTTCAAAATATGTTCCAAGACGGAACTCAAACCCAAATCTCCTACATTGCAGGCAGCAGTGCTATTCGTTGACCCACCAATGGGATAAGAATCCAGCTTTATAAAGTCTTGTCTAATCGGATGAACCACGTCCGGCTTTAACAGAAGAAAAGACGAGAAAAAAACAAATCGGCTCCCAATTGGCTTCCAACAGGGAACTGGCTCCTGTTGTTCATTTCGTTCGCGACCGACACATTACTAGTAAAAAAGTGGATTTGATATGAAAAATATTTTTTATTCTACAGACTATGCTTTCAACAAGCTTGTGTTGTCATACTAATGCAACTCCCTCTGACAGAAACTCTTTCAGCCTAAAATAGATCCATCAGCATTCCCAGCATATTGTGTGCATGTGCACACAATCTTGAACACATTAGGAATTTTTTTTACGTTTTTTTTTTTAAAACATGCTCTATGAAGTAACACTACGATAACTTAAGGCATGGCGCTGTGGATAAAGCGTACGCACGTGCGCAGAGCTTATACAGAATCTGAAGCTGTGGCTGGAGGCTTTGATATGACAAAGACACAGCTAAAGGATAGAAAAGCACTTTTCCCTCACAGAGGCTGATTGCTGTGAAATGGAATGGAAACAATGATACCTATAGTGAACAACAAGCACGCACACAGACAAACAGAGGGAGCAAGCTAACGTCACATCAGTGCCGCTGCCACCGCCTCGTTTTATCGACAGTCAGAGCCATTTAGACAGAAAGCGTTAGATGGTGAGACCCTGGGCTGCTGCTGCAGCCGCTCTCTCCCGGCGACTTCACAGCCATATTTATCTGCATTAGGCATTAAAGTGCCGAGGACAATCAGATTGGAGATGGCTAATTCCACAGCTGTCTACACGCAACATTTAGCTACACAACAGTTGATTATTCCTTAGACTTATCTCGGCGAGGTCCTAGATGAAAGAACATGTCTTTTTTCTCCTTCCCCCTTGTGTTTTCCCACTGCTTGTTTATCACCCAACCTTCGCAGCGCATCCCAAGTCGAAGTGGCTGGGTTCAAACAAAATGCCTTCCTGCTAATTATCTGCAATTCCTCATCTTCATAAGACTACTCCCCCCCCCCCCCCCCCCCCCCCCCCCCCCCCCCCCCCCCCCCCCCCCCCCCTCCACACACACACTTTTGCAATTGAATGAATTTGCATAATAATGAACACTTGCCTCAATGCAGTGTAAATATCTGGCTAGAACTGGCTAGTTATCCTCATTTCAGGACCTGTGTGGAGACAGGTTACGCTCCTCAAGGAGTCACTGAAGGTATTTAGAAGGAGTCTGTATCTCCCGAGTTTTCATGTTTGATCTTGTAAAATAAAGGGTCTGAAAATTACGTGACATGTACGTCACAATTCAGCAGTTTATAATATTCTAATTGTAATATTTTATTTACCATGCTACAGATCAAATCTAGTAGCAAGACTAGTAGCAAAACAAGAGAATGTATCCATCAAAGTATGGACACATGGAGATTAAAGTTTAGAGATTACTGTTTAGTTAAAAAGAATCAAGGGCTTGAGCACATGTTGATCATTTTCATCTTAAGGGTAGAGTATTTGTGATTTACTGACATCTACAGGTGAAGTGACATGATGCAGAAGAATTCATTCATCGTTGAAAGAAGATTAAAAGGAGATACGTTTGTCCAGGGCTAATGTAAAAATGTGGTGGTGCAACATAGGTCTATAGAAAGGAGCTGCTCCTGATCGAAGTATTAATGAATCATTTTAGGCAAATGAAAACTTGATATACACTCAAGTGATTACAAATTGATTGGATATCAGCATTTATTATTCATTTACTTATGTATATTAGCAATTATTCTATATTGCATGTTTACAAATGTCATTTACAAATGTAACTCAATTCAACTAATTATCTCTCACTGAAACTTCAATCTGAAATATTTAAAGAACTAATAAACTATGTCTACGTTGTTACAGTCCTTCTGGAAAATAACATTTCATTGTATCAAATGAAAAAAAAATTATACATCCACATCTCACTGAACAATAGACACCTGGTGTTGTAGAAGTGAGTATTTTGTATCTTCAAGGCATAAACGTATGATATTTTCAATCATACTTTTTTCTGCTCAGATCGATTTTATAACATGAACTGAAAACACATGAACACGCATGCAGATTTGTGAAAGCAACTGCTATTCATGGAGCAGCAGGCACCATGTACATCTTCAAGCAGAGCAAACAACATTCTAAGCCCACGCACTTCACCCTATAATCTCCACAGTGCCACACTTCCAAGTTACTCAACGCTGACACTCACACCTGCTTCCAAACAGCTGACACATCCTGAATTGCTTATCCAGCCTATTATCTTACTCAAGCTCTTCAAGTGCCTCCTTACTGATACATCTCCCGGCGATTCTCAGTGAGTAACTTGTACACATGTATGAGAAAGGCAGCATTCTGACTGGCTTTAATGTGCCGGCGACATGAGGGTGCCACTGGCATTCCAACAACCACCCCTCTCTGGCCCTGGTTATTTATGAACCCGACTCAATAACGAGAGCAAAGAAGATTGATGGACTCATTCACCCCACACCACCACCTCCTAACACACAAAAGTGCACACACAAACACACACACACACATGCGGAAAGAGCAATAACACGCAAGATTGATGAATTTACCATTTAGAAAGTTCACCCAAATGTAAATAATGTTGGTAAAAGTTCTTTTGCTGCGTGCTGACTCATATTAATGCCGTCAGAGGCAGAGAATGTCAAGGTAATTTTTTTTTCCCCTTTCGCCGACATCTGCTGTGGGGAAAAAAATAACAATAATAATGATACACTGCAAAGTGATCATTGATTTATGTCGACAAGGAATTTATGAAGTGGAACTTTTTAGTTTGTTGATAATGTTTCACCCAGGCTCTGAGTTCAGAGTTACAAGAACGGACCAAACAAATGAATAAACAAACAAATGTGTTATTATTTCTTTGATATCTGTGTCACATAAACCCTGTCTGGATGAGAAATGGTGATCAGATGATAACACACATCGCAACAACACATCAAGTAATGAAATATTTCAAAACTACATATGACCGAGGCTAAGACAGAGAGAGGAAATCTAACAGAAGGAATCCTAAAGAAGAGGAACCTACAGGATGATGTACAGATGAAGAAAACAACAGCAACTAGCAGCCAGTAAGTGGCGGAGGAAATGTTGATTAACTGTAATTAAAAGTGTAATTTGGGTCGACTACAAATTCACATTTGTTTACCATTACAATGCTGATGAAGAATGGAAAGGAGAGGAAAGGAAATAAAAATATGTCTTCAAAGCACTGGCAAATCATATTTCTTTCATGAGGTCTTGGAAGTGAAGCAGCTCAATATGGCATTTCAAAGCTGGGTGCGACGGACACGTTGGATAAGAAACCGTTGAGTCAGTCCGACTTTTGACAAAACTGCACTGACATGAAGGCAAAGTTGAATGTGGCAGCCCTCAGAAGGAACAGAGATGATAAATTGGTCTCCATCGGCTCCAGCAGGGACACTACAAACTCTGGTGGAAGGCGAGTTCTCACTCCCCCTTCAAGGGAATCCTTTATTAGCCCCAAAGCTCCATATCAATAGAAGAAGATTTAAGCCTATCCCTTTTTGGATTTCAAGCCCCACATCTCTGTATTATTCCTCCGTCCCTGCTGGCCCTGATGAGAGCTGTCCACCCTCCCCTGGTGCCTGCAGCACCATCTCTCCACCTCCCACCCAAGCCAACTCTGCGCAGTCCCTCCTCTGCTTTAATCTACGATTCAAGCGCCACTGTGGGTTAATGCCATTGGACACACTCCCACCCAATTCCAAATCTCACCTCTGGAAACAGATGAAGAGCATGTAAGATGGGTGGGGTAATGCGCGCGAGAGCGCGCGAGTAGGGTGGCTCAGGCTGCATGCAACAACTCCGCAAGCCGTCGAGACGGCGGTGTGCAGGATCTACGGAGGAGTAAATCTGGATTACTCTGGGGAAAGCAGCCTCTCGCAGTTATGTGGCAGCGCTAGGGATGAATACTCGGCGGGGCCCACGCAAGCTTTATGTGCAACTAAGAACAGGTGACTGATCATAGCAGTGCAGCAGGAGGTGGGGGGGGAGTGAGATTTAACTGTTGGAAGCTAAACTATGATAAAAAAAACAGTCACCTCTGGTACGTCAAAATCAAAAACACTTCAGAAAGAACTCCCTCTTCAGTAGAATGGAGGCCAAACGAAATACCCCCATAATGCAAAGGTGTGCGAAGGTGTGCGCCAGGTGTTTTTGCGACGGCGAGACTAATTCGCAGCCTGCGCTGCAAACGGGAATAATCTAAAAATGTGATTTAAAATATGATAGTAAGACCTCGTCCAGATCCACACATAAATCACTGCAGGTGAGGAGCAAGCGGAGAACAACAGTGATGTCACAGAAAGTGGAAATTTGCACAGGGACCTCACAACTTGTTATTCACTTTGGTATGAGTGAGTGGGAGCTCTTGCCCAGAGGGAATGTTTCCACCCCAGTTGGGGACATAAAATCACATAAATCTGTTTGAAAGTGGAGCATCTCTTTTTGGAAAATAGGACCGTATGCTATCATAATTGCGACTTCTGTAGAGGGACAAGACCAGGCATATGTATATTGTTCATGGTGAATAAATGCAATGAAATACAATAATGAATGGATTCTAAGTATTGTCTGTGCATTAAAATGTAGATAATCTGAGTCCATGAGTGTATAATGGACAATGCCAAAATATCTTGAAAAAGGGCTCAGCCATTTTGAGCTAACGTCATTTGCAGTCATGATTCACAAACATGTGAAACATGGTCTGACCATCTCTCTCGAAAGCATGAATCATGACATTTCCAAATATATGGCTTTAAATTAAAACAAAACTAGGTTATTTTCAATCAATATCACATTTAAAGAGAAAAGTGTGCAAGATCTAAAAATATTACAAAACAATGACATTTTCATGAATTTATAATCACCTACGTGTTTTTTTTTCCCCCATTAGCCTTAAATGAGGCCATTAATGTGTATTTACATGAGGAGTGGGTCCTCTCTATGGGGGCCACCATGTTTTTACAGAAGTAAAAGTGGACGTACAAAACATCTTTTGAGTTTTAATGATAACCGAAGGCTACAATAGGTTCTCCTGCATGTTCAGAAGGGTGAGGGTGAGGTGATGGATACAACATGCAATTTCACCTCTAGATGTCACCAAATCTTACACACTACACCTATAATGTCTTGTCATCATGAATATTGGCCAAATCCTCAGCCTCCAAATTGTCCTGAAAATATTCACTCTTTACTCTATTCTCAGTCATGTGTGCTAAGAGCTGTAGCGTCCAGCTGCCTTTTTTATTATTATTCCGCCACGAGAGAAATGAGATATTTTAAGGAAAAGACAGTTGGTTGGAGATTCAGCCAAAGTAAGACAACTCTGCTGAACACTCAATCATCGTTTCTTGAGTTCTCATACAAGGTGACAAAAGTCAGTGATTTGTATTCCTTATTGTTTTGTTGTAAGTACAATGCAATACATTCTCAAAGGGCATCCTGTCGTGATCAATAATCACACAGGTTTCACAATGCCAGCCTTTCGAAAGGCCAAGATGAAAAGTGAGATACAAAAGGAGAGGTGCTAGGACGATGGAAAGATATATGCAAATGGGTTATGTAGTGCCAGGATCAGTCACTCCTTTCATAGTAATTGCACATGACATTTAATTTTGAGAGTGGCGTGTTGTTTAATCAGATGTATCCTCCAGCATCTAATTAGTCTTCAGCAAGAAAAGAACGAAAATTCAAGAGCAAACAAGCCTTCATTTGTTATGTGGTGTTTAAACACAGTTCGTCCCTGTACGCTGCAGTTCATGCGGTGTAATCGTTTACAAGGTGGTTTACTCGCCGGCTGAATCAATGTCACCTTTTCTGCATTTCTACGCAACACATAGGGCAGGAGGGTGTGTGTGTGTTTGAATGTGTGTGTGTGTGTGTGTGTGTGTGTGTGTGTGTATGTGTGTGTGTGCGCGTTTGATCATGCCTTTCTACACTTTTAGGCTAATCCAAATAGACAATTCGTGTACTCTCTAGGACCTGCACCTGACCGTTTGTTTGTGGCATCTATTACTCACAATCACTGAAAAACTGAGTGTGCATTTGTATGCATGTGTGTGCGTGAGTGGTAATACCACGGCAGGAGCCTTTTTATTGACATCCGCACTTCGCAAATAGAAAAGTTCTGCCTGACTCCTGTCCACATTCATTACCATTCCCCTCGATGTCTAACTCAGCCACATAAAATGACACTTGAGTTAAAAAAAAAAAAAGATTTTCAGTACTCGGGAAAGGCAATTAATGTCAAGTGTAAAATTGTCAGCGTCGTTGAAGCCAGGAAAGTATAGCTAATATCCCTCATTAGTATGATAAAGGTTTTCACTTTCCCCAAGTCTCCATCAAGGCTCACATGATCTCCAGTGGATGTAACAAGTCAATTCAGAAGAAAACAGTTTTTATAAAATCCAAGATAACTGATAATTGTGTGACCATTCTAACGATCGCCTGTTTCATAGAAGGTTGTTTAGTGCTGCATTCATCATTTGCTAAAACCGTCAGTTCTTCAGTATCGTGGCGGGGAGAGGGGACCTGGTTCAGCCATGTCTTCTTGACATTAGCATGCAGCACAGTGCGGTAAGTGCAAAGGCCCATGCCTAATGAGTCATGTTCCTTTCTCTTCCCCATAGCAGGTTGATGTTCCCAATGAGCTGTGGCTGCGTTCCCATTCCCCTCTCCCGCTCCCACTCTGAGGACTGCAGCCACTCTCCCTCACTGACAGCCTTCATCCCTGCTGCTCACCTGCAGCCGCTCACATCAGCGTTGCCATAATGGAGTGTGAAGTGTGAAAACATTTAACAGGGAGGCAGGTTCATTTGAGCTGCATCATTTCCAATCCGTCCAGACAGAAGACGTGTGGCTTTCATTACACTCAGTGCTCAAAAAGACATGGGCAGCATTGCAGGTGCTGAGTGCCATTTGCGCTTTTCCATTTATATTTTACCTTTAGATAAATAAGAGCCAGGGGGCGTGATGACTATGAGCATTTTGTATTCATAGCCCGGCTTGATGGGTCTGCAACATCCTGCCGTCACACCTACTCTACTCTCTGTGTTTTCCAACGTTATCAACAATGACCTCTTGAACTGCAGGGTATTTACTTAACTAGCCTTTAGCTCCTCTACATGATGACCTGTGCTCTTTCTCAATTCTCCCTGGTGGCATTTGCACAGAGCCTGATGCTGTAGTTGAGCACTACAGGGCTGAGCTTGTAATTGTTTACCCCCATCCATCCTCATCATCTGGGAAAACCTCTATTGTACGTTGCTGACCACAGGGGCATTTTCACTGCAACCTTGCAAACTGTTTTAACAAACAGCATGATCAGCGGTGTCATAAGGACTTGATACGAGCCCTTTGATTACGGATTTCCCAAACCCTAAAGTCAGCACCCTCACACCATTTTCGCCCCTGTTGATTATGTCATGAGGAAGGTTCCCCTTTTCTCCCACCTTGTCTGTCATTGTGGCAAAGTTCCATCGTCACACTCAAGAGGGCCCTTCTGTCTAATCACTGCTGCCCTGCAGTGTCTCTTCTCTGCCCTCAATCCCATCCGTATGTCCTGCTCTTAAATTACACTGGCTAAGCACCCACTCCCACTCCACTCAAGACCATTACACCACCTGCCCGTCCCTGTTTGACTGCCAGACTTTCAGTAATGTGTATGCTGTGAGGGTTGCCTGACAAGCCGGGGGTCAGACAGTCACTGCGTCCTTTTCCTCAAATTACAGTGGCCTGCCACACTGTCCTCATCACAGGCACCAGAGTCAAGCATCAGCGGCACAGGGATCTCCAACAAGGATTGCTTTCCTTCACTGCTCTCTTAGCATCACAGGTTATGGGTGAGAAAAGCCGGCAGTATGTGTTTGAAACAAACAAGAGATCGAGGCACAAACGTAGAAATGGGGCAAAGACGAGAAGCAGCTTCACAGAGAGGCAGAGTTTTGCCAAGTGATGAGAGTGAAAGAAGAAGGACCTGGAAGTTTCCAAATGTGTTTTTAATCTCTTTCGAATGCCCTTCCTTCTGATGTGTTGTATTGTCACAGCACATCATGGCACTTTAAACCTAGTGACTATTCCGAGTCAGCCATGGCACAGGCGGTTCTGACGGTCTATAACTGCTTTAATATTTCAGTCGCTCACAGGGAGCTACTGGCCCTCCCTTCTGGCCTTCCAAGCCATGGGTGAGAGATTAGACATGGTGGGACTCTGGGCCCTACGCAAGCCTCTCTTTCATGCCTGCCATCCTCCAAGCTGTTCCCGTGAAGCCTACTGTTTTTTCCCTCTCACTGTGCTAATTTATCTAAAAACATAGCACCCTGACAGCCAGAACCCCAAGCTGCCTTTATGGGTTAGGAGGGTGATTCTTATCCAAAGCCACTTGGCCTATCCATCTGTTTGGCCCTGGAACCCGGGCATCTGCTCACTGCTATTGTTGGGCTTTGTCAGATGACAGGCCAAGACGCTCATGGGGAACCTTGGTCAACCCTCATGCACAGCTATGTGTGTATGCACGTATACACGGGTGCACATGTGTTTGTGATTGACTTCAAGGGCCAGAGGGAGGCCAAGGGCTGGCTCTGGCCAGCGTCTTTGTTATGGTGGTGAGCAACAGTGGCCAGAAAACATGCTGGGAGCCTCTTGTTTCATCCCAACCGACGTGCCTGACTGACCCCCAGCCAAACTAAAAGCTATTTCCTCGGGTCGTGGTTTACAGGGTAGTCACTGCTACGCTTCAGAAGAGTTCAGATGTCCAGATCAGAGTTTTGTTTCTTTTTTTTCTTCTTTTACCACAGAATGACCTTCAGAATAAATAAACCTGAAACCCATTTACATGCACAGGAGAGAGGAGCTGAAATGAATTCACTGTCAAGGTGACTAATAGAGTTAGCTTCACATTGCTGTAAGTCCAAAACAAACAAAATGTACACATGCAAACAGACAAGAAAAGCATACACAGCATTAGTGAGACCTCGTGACCAACATGAAAGCAGTTATCTTTGCCCAAATATGGATTAAAGTGTTGCATTTAATCTTGTGTAAACATTTAACTTTGTTAAATCATTTTTAATATAACATGAGTAATATATTGTTCAAAATACCAATGCAAATAACAGCTCAGGATACCTTAACTTACATCCTGTCTCTTGTGCACAGAAACCAGATTATAGAGAAGTTAACTTTGCTCTCAGTCCCCGGTGATTGATGCTCCCAGCAGGTCAGCTGTTTGCAGGTGAAATATCTCTTCTGCACCACTGAGGAGAGTCTGTTCATCTGCCCACCATTAACTTTTTAATCAGATAATTAGATCCACTTTTCTTCCATGATGCCCTTTAAACTGAATGAAGTGAAATCAGGACTTTCACTTCACCACTTCCATCTGTATTTTCTTTCCTTTATCTCAGTATTCATTCATTCTGTCTTTTCCATATTATACTTTTTTTTAAATACATTTTGCATTTTTGAATATTTAATTGTTGTTGATTTCTAAATCATGAAAAATGCATGTGTGAAGGATGCATAATTAAGTACTTTAATTCCAGGCTATCTGATGCATTCCTCATGTAATTACCAGTTTGGGGGGAGGGTTGAATATTATGGGCGGTGACAAACATGTTACATCCCAGCAACATGATCTGAAAAAATATAGCACAAATACAGAAAAATGTGAGTTTCAGCTCAAGAGTAATGTGTGAGATTGCACAGATATTTCCCCCACGTCACTTCATTGAGATGTGCTATTGTTAATGAGGAGCTGTGGTCTATAAAAAAGAAAGCTACATTGCATAAGTAACATTTGATTTTTTTTTCCTCAAATGAATGAACAGACAAAGACTTTGAAAGATTCTTTGAGAAAAGCCTTGGAGCCAAACACCAGGTTCCAGCAGCTAATTTGCCTCATGTTTTCGATGATGAATGGAAGCCATTATGCAATGAATAATAGCAGTCAAGAGGATTTATTACACACAGCGCAGTAAAACTTCCAATAATGCATTCGGCACTCTCTATACACAAACATTAGCAAACAACTTCCTTTATAAGTGGCTGCATTCTTTATGTTCCATAAAGTTTGGGCTGAGGCCACCACTGTCTGAACAAATAATTCATCACCATGATCGACCACGATTAAGTACATGTTAATACTCTGAGTAAGTATCAACATCCTTAAATATTCTTCTGTCTGCTCTCAATAACATTAAAGGTGCAGTGTGTAAGATTTCTGTTGTTTTTGTCACACTAAAAAATACCTCAAAACAATTACATACTGACATTTTCATGAAATTACAATCATTTATATGTATTTTTTTTCATTACCCTTAAATGAGCCTATTAATGTATATTTACACGAGGAGCAGGTCCACTATATGGGCCGCCATGTTTGCATAGTAGTGAACGTACAAAACACCTTTTTCAGTCTTTTATGACAACTGAGAGCTACCAGAGGTTCTCCCGCATCCTCAGAAGCAGGGCTCTCCATAGAGAATGGAATAAGGGCGCCGCGCCATCGCACCACAGTCTTAACACCATCATACTATTCACTGCCCCCCCCCGGCCACAATTCCCCCCCCCCCCCCCCCCCCCCCCCCCCCCCCGGCAGCAAACGCCATCCTATTCCAAATTTCTGTTGAGAGCCCTGAGAAGGTTAGGGTGACATGATGGATACAACATGCAACCTCACCTCTAGATGTCATCAAATCGTACAAACTGTACCTTTAATGTAACAGCAAACATTAATATCATGAAACGGAGATTCAGTGAAAGTAAATGTACTGCACGATACACTAATGTTCTATTGCAATGACAAAGAAAACAAAATGAACCAATAGGACAGGTTTTATGTGTTTACCCACTACACACTCTGCACCCACCACACAGCACTGTCAGAGGTGACTTGGGTGATTGAAGCAATGTAAATGTGTACAAATGTACTTTATTCCAATATTTGGCACCAGATTTTCAATAAAAATTGATCAAGTGTTAGGATGACAGCATATTGTAATCGTGATATGCTATGCATGGTTATCATAGGATTATAGGGAAATAATTATATTATTATGTATCATGGGGAAGCTGTGGCTGAGGGGATTAGAGGACTTGTCGTCTGAGGGTTGGGGGTTCGATTCCTGCCTCCTCCCATTGCGTATGTTGAGGTGTCATTGGGCAAGATACTGAACCCCACATTGTCCCATATACTCATAGATACAAAAGTACTGCAAATAGAAGCACAGTCGAAATGTTTGCGTGACTGGGCGAATGTAAACTGTACTGTAAAGCGCTTTGAGAGATCTTCAAGACTGATTTGAAATGTATTCGTTTTTTAACTGACAGATCTAATTCACGAAACATGTTTTACTTGTTCTATAATGAATGTTGTGCTTACATTTAGAATTCTACATATGTTGTAACCTGAGGTCACAATAGAGGAGCCAGTATATACAAGGCTTTTAATTTTCCTGTCCATTACTGTTATGTGCTCTATTAATCAGTGGGACTACTTCTACCAGATCCTCTTTGATAAAGTAAGCACTATATATATATATATGTATGTATGCTATGAGCTATAATGGAGCAAGGTCTTAAACCTCAGCTAACGATCAATTGCATTTCATTTGGATTCATCAAGTTTTATCAGTCTATAACACGAGTTGTGGCCAACTTAACAAGCCTCAGACATCGTCAAGCCTCAGCATCAGCAGGCACCTGTTAGTGAATTTGGGCCAACAAAGAAATGTCTGAAACAACGATGCTACGTTGAAACTAAATTAGTAATTCCAAAGTTTTGTCAGGAACATTGTCAAAGTTTTTCTTTCTACTGGGGTTTAGCTGAACATTTTGAGCGATCTAATTTGCATTGTGTACATTGTATATTTGTGTCAGCGTGTCCTCAGTAAGTGAGATCAAAAGTAAAGAGGAAAGTTGTGAAATAAGTGCGAGACCCTCCCGTGTGCGTTCAGGTGTTTTCGAAGGTGGTATCTTCTGCCCTGGGAGGAGCAATGGAGATGAAGGGATGCTGCTGTGGTGCAGTTGCCGGTTCAATTCTCAGCCTCCACGCACATTAATTAGCACCCAGAGGAAAAAGGGAAGGGGAAGTGGGACAGAGGAATGGTGAGGAGAATGATTGGGGGTTTGCAATGGGGATCCCCCTGACGACAGGCACAGCATAGCACCTACTCCAGAGGATATGAGTGAATATACTAAAACGAGAATGTTATAACACAATAACACAATGTTGTTATTGTTACTGCTCAGTGATAATCTAACTGATATTTTTCAATATTCGCAGCCATAGAGAAATGACAACATAAAGTGACAAGAGCAACACAGCAATGACCCGATTGTCAACTCAAGATAATGTATTAGGTTTAACCTCACAATGCCTTAAACACTAAAGGGACTGTTCTCAGATTGAGTCTTTCACTGGCAAAGAATCTTGTATTTCAGCAATACTTAATACACAAGAGCTACTTGAGTTAGTTGTATGGCTTCCACATACACTTGATATTTAACATTCAAGATACGACACATCTCTGCTCTGGTTCCATGACACAAACCACCAGTCAAATTATCTCACGCTGGCCTGATTACTCCTCTGAGGGTTGTGGAAGAAATCATGGCACAGCAGCTTTATTTTTAGTGCATCACATATTTGGAGCAAACGTCTCAAAGATTTGACAACCGCTCCTTTCAGCCTAACCTTTGCTACGGCTCTGCATGTAGAACCAATTGAATTCCTAACAGCTTCAGAGCAGCTCATTGGACAGCGGCGTGCGAATGTTGTAAAGAGAAAAACAGGGGCAGTAAAAACTTTATGGATTTTATGATGGTCCACCAGCCCACTGATGCAGCAAGAATTCTCCTGGTACTCCAGATGGCCGGTCCAATCATGACAGAGAGGGGGGCAAGGAGCAAAGCAATGACACAGATGTAGTGTTTTTGTGTGCAGCTCACAGTTGAGATGTATGTCAAGTGCGCTCACAACTGAAATCCATCAAATATTTCTCAGCATGACAGTGCAACATCATTAATGTTTGCAGTCTTATCTTCATTTATCTGCATTTTCAGACAAACAGTACATGGTGATGGCAAAGCATGAGCATTTCATATTATGCAGCAAGTACATCATAAGTCGCCTGACAAGAATGAACCAATCAGCTCATAAGGACTAGCTTCACCCATTCTGTCATGAACATTAAGCGCTATTAATGGTTTGCACCGTTCAATAAAACATTCTACACAAATTTGTATAATAAAAGGAATATAATGTTTATTCAATTTTAAAATATTTCAAGTTCATCATGAACTCTCCCCATGATCATGAAATGATAAAAAGTCTAATCTAATCATGTTTGCAACAAGGTTGATTAATATAAGAGCCCATACATTAACTGAAACTTAAAGTTGTTGATTTAGTTTTAAACAAACTGGAGATTAGTTTCCATCTGTAAACTAACATTACTTCAATGTGTTGTGGCTGAATTATTGTTAAAACATCAGAAAAGTTGTCAGAAATATCACAAATATTGATTATTATACTATCTTTACAGTCAGTAATGTGTCATAAGTCTCTTCAATAATAAGAAGAGCTAAATAAAGTGTTTTCTTCATAAAAAAGCAATCGGCTCTAACGAGCTTATACTGCACATGTCTGATCTATGCTTCACAACAGCTTTGATCATGAGTCAGAGATGGGGCTCAAAACAATCCACAATTTCTGTGCCAATCTAAGAGACCTGAAAAACACTGTATAATCCAAACACCAACACAATCTGTCATATATTGTAATGTAGATGATAAAAAAACTAAAATAGCTCCATTAAAGAGAGATTCCTATTTTTTATAAAGTGTGTAATAAACATTTTGTTTATGGATGGTTTGACATTAGTTAATACCATTAATAACAAGCTGTCACACTCGAGTCAAAATGAAGATTGCTCCTCTAGAAATGATAATCAGAGAGAACATCCTGACACAGATAAGTCTCAATGGGCCGATGTCTGATATCAGAGATCTTACAAATGCTGAATTAGGCATATTAAAGACTATAGGAATCTTGATAAGGCTGAAATGAAATGCTCGAGATGAGCTCATCAGTTGCCCAAAGGCAACATTCCTTTTTTCAAGGAATAATTAAGCCTCACATTATAAGGACCAAGGGTGTATCCCTAGTAATTATCACCCCTCAGTACTTCTCTCAGCAAGACCGCATAAAAGCATCTTGCCTAATGCGCTCGTGTTTTTAATATTCGTCTGCCTTTTAAAAGACACCCAAATGGCTGGATGAGCCTAATCCTGACGTGCAAAATTGACACCCTCGAATGCCATCTGTTTAAATACAGTAAATCTGGTGTAACGTAACTGGCTCATAATGAAGAGATAGTAATCCTGAAAATTGGGGCAATGAGAGAGACCAATATCTTTAAATGAAAACTCCAGCTCAGCCTTCATGCTCCGCATTTCCATCTTGGCAGATAGAGTAGGCCAGTGGGGCCCTAATGATGTGCAGGATAATTTTTCATTTGTTTGATGTGTTTCGGGGATTCAGGTACTGTATAGTCTCTGTTAAAGTGGGTCACTCCACGTGGAACTTAATGCTGAATATGCTAACAGTCGAGCGATTAAGAGCAGCTGCAATGAAGCGGGTTATTAGCTACCTGCTGCCAGTGAGTCACAACGAGCACGAGAGACGGAGGTGAAGGCAGAGGATGAGGTGTTGGGGGATTTCGCAATGTATTATCCTCCAGCAATTAGCCACGAAATGCTACAGGCTCTTTGATTGGTGGATGTTTTAAAATGGGAGAGATAAGCGGGAGCCACAGATGCGGCAGCCCGTCCTCATGGTAGACACTGGCTGCAAGCGCAAGAGATAGCAGAGGCTCAGATAGCCTCCAAGTCAAACAGAGGGGCCCAGATAGGCAGTGCTAAACTGATCCACTGGTGATAAGTCCTGTCAATCAGGCCTTGAGCTTGATTAATACATGCAGCTCATGGGAAAATTAGGCCAAATGGGGGGTTTGATTTGAGGGTTACAAAGAATGTAGTTGGCGAGGATGAGCTGAGGGGAGGCAGGAGAGCAATGTCTCGGCTCAGAGTCATAGAGAATCACGCTAGTTCTTCAAGGAAGCCCATCATGTGCGAGGCACTTTGAGTGACTCATCCGAGTCATGTCCGCTTGGTTCAGGGTCACAGTAAATCTGTCAGTGTCTTATGGACTTAAATCAAAATGTTGATGGAGGACTCTGTGCTGTCCATAAACCCTGCCCTCTGATGTCCTGTCTGAAGATCCCTCAGTAGAATCTGCACTAGAAATGTTTGACTTGTTCCCCCGTTTTCAAACGGAATGGTCACCTGGAAAACAGAATTATCCTTTAAGCGACCATGAAGAAAGAAATCCATCAGGTACACTTTTGGCCAGAGCAGATCACAAGGCATATCTATAGAGACAAACAACTATTCATGGTCGTATTCCCGCCTCCAGGCACATTAGATTTCACCAATTAAGCTGCAAGTGTTTGTGCTTTGAGAGGAAACTCAGACTATCAAAAGAAAACCCACACACTCATGAGGAAGAGCGAAACACATTTGTCAAAAACAGTCAATAATTACGTATATTCAGCCCCATTAATAATCCTCTGTGTGCTAAATTGATGGTATTAGTAATTTCACCACAAAATAAACAAACAAAACTACCCCATTTTTAAACTGTTATGTATAAATGGTGAAGTGGAAAACGTATATAGATGAAAATATATTTCCACCTTGTATTAAAATGTGATGATTTGTGTCTGAAATATAGTCTGGGTGCTTTATCTGAATAATGATGTAAAATCACAGGTCTTTATATGGGTCACGGTGCCACCTGTATTACGATTGGATCTCAATATGCAGATTAGGTAGATAGAGCTGGTGGATTTGGTGTCCTCAGGTCAAGGGCAGGGAAAATATGGAAGACATTTCCTCCCTGCCTCTTATACAACCACCATTCAATTTCAACACCTTAAACTAAGCTCCAGATAAGATGTATTATCTTCGACTATTAGCCTCGTGTCAGGCTTGCAAAAAAGAGTAAAACTAGGCCAGTTTTTACGTGACAAGGTAATAAGGATAATAATTTAGTTTTATACAGGTTATATAGTAGGGACCACTGTTATAAATTCGACTATGTTAATGCTGTATGTTATATGTGTCTCCAGAACGTAAAAATATGAGCCCACATCAGGTCTGTGACAGTGTCAATGCCAAACGGTTGCATTCTTCATTTATTAGGACTTTTTGCCTTTGACAACAGCCTCTATCAGCACTGGTTTGTGGGGATTTGACCTTTAATCTCTAGGAGGGAGAAATGCTACTCTACTGGGTGAAAGTCCAAGGATTGACTTAGCCAGACTAAAACCTCACATGGAGAAGTGTTCTTCTTTGACCATGTCCTTTGCTGTAATGTGCGTATAGGATTTTTGTCTTGCTGATGGAGGACAGAAATTCCAGGAAAATAAATGTATCACTTTTGAATGTACCCTGCTTCTACCATTCGTACATAAAGGTACGAATGGTCACTTTAAAAATATTTCAAAACATTCGGACATGTTAATGAATTTATAATCACCTGAATGTGTTTTTTCCATTATCCTTAAATGACCCCTTTAATGTACGATATATGTACAAAATATATTTTGAGTTTTAATGAAAACTGAAGTCAACCAGGGCTCTCCCTAGAGAATGGAATAAGGGCGCAGCGCCATTGTACCACAGTCTTATCGCCATCGTACCAATCTGCCCCCCCCAGCTCGTTCGCTACCCCCACCCCCCAATCCGCGCACACACAGAGACACACACACGCTCTGTTATGCAGCAGTCCGATCCGTGCGCTCTGTCACAGAGCGATTCACGCTCAGAGAGTGGTGTTTCCCCTACCATTCTATTGGAGGGCTACGCTATTTATGTCCACTAATGCCTCATTGAATGTACGATAGTGATTCCTGTAGCTCTGCCATGTTGGATGCCCTAGGGTTGGTGTTGGTGCCAAGAATGTTTGAGTTTTTCTTCGCCACATGTGCAATCTTTTGCCATCAACGGCCGTTCAATATGTGGTGTTCAGGACACCAGTTGTCTGTGTCTTTTTCTGGACATTCTAAATTGTTGTATTGGCAATGTCATTTCTTTCTAATGGCTGATTGATTTTTCTCACTATTTTTTCCACAGGCAGGTCTCAAGTCTCCATAGTGGTTTATTCTATTGACTTATGTAGTCTTCAAAGGTGAAACCCAAGAATTAAACTAAAAGTAGCAAATCAGTGTGAATGTTTAAATCTGAGGTTTCTTCAAAACAAGAGACAAACCAATATTGTGTAGGGCAATATGAATTGAAATATGGATATGTAGAGGAAAACTCCTGATAGTTCAGAGGGAATGTAAGTTGTTTACTTCCCATTGTTGAAACCTTTAGCCAAACCAGCAGCATGCTTACAAGACATCATGGTAGGAATGCTGACACTTTCAAGACTGAGGAGGACTTGCCCAAACAAAAAGACGATGTAGTTCACTAGGAAGGACTTTTCCATTAAACATGGAGTCATTAAGTTAAACAGTTAAGACATTGGAGAACAAACACATCTCTCTTTGGGTTTCGACGATAAAATCGGCCAGCCCATTTCTTTCTAACATGGACCTAATCACTCATAATACTTTGAAATGACTTTCTCTTTTGCTCCTGTCATAAGTCCTACAACCACCAAAGGTTGGCCATCAATAAATTGTAACAATGGGTTATAAAAACCTCCTTGTATAGACGACCTATGGGGTCATTTTTCATTCATTACAGGAGGACAGTCCCACATCAAGAACTAGTCCCTGATCCTTGAGAAACCGGGGGGGGGGGGGGGGGGGGGCCCTCTTGGCGCTCTGATTTCAGAACATGGAACATGTTCCAGAATGGAATAGAGTTTAACTCAAGAGTGAATGTTAAAGAGATGCCTCAGAACAAAGTTCTGTTCACCCACACAGTCTGCAGTGAGGATTTCAGCAAAGCAAACTACCCATGTTATGAAACTGACATTTGATAATACCAAAAGTAATCATAAAATAGGTTATGGACTCAGGGGGACCTTTGACACCAGAAAAAAAATGCAATCAAAAATTGCATTTCATGTTTTTATCCACCATGTTTTACCAGTTGTGCTTAATTCCCTCGAAGCCTTGGACTTTAAGTCTCAATGCAGTGAAACAAAACTCGCTTACTTCTTTACCATCCCTTCTTTACTACATTAACCCTAATGGCCCGAGTCGGAGACAAGCTTTGAGAAGAAGAAAAAAAAATTAATTCTGTGTAACTTTTTAAAGTCTGTTGCTGGTTCAGATAAAGCCACACTGTCTCGTCTCCCAGTGATTCTCCTTCCCACTCTCCTCTGGAGGCAATTTTGTTTGGTTGGGAACAGTGGTAGATAAAGCTGGGAGCTGGTGAGTCCTCTAATCTGAGAAGTAGTGTTAGGGTTGATGTGGGGGAGCAATGTGCTCTCAGAGCATGGACAGATAAAAAAAAAGGCTATGATTGGGATCAGGAGTTTGATGTTAGAAGTAAGATAACAAAGACAGCACATCATCCCGATGGGACGAGGTTGAGGATAAACCGCCCGCTTCGCCTCGTGTCTGGTTCTCAGGGTTTTACTGAGTAGGGGGCTTAAGCCAACAAAAGTATTGTGAGGGAAAAGTGAATGTTTCACAGTGGGTGATGTCTGCCACTTCACTGAAATGTAGTAATCAGACGTCTGTGAGACAATATGCAAAATGAAATTACAGGCCACTCAGGCCCACATTTATCTAAAAATATAATTTATAGAACCAAACCTAACAGGTCCTCTCAATATGACATTTATGACAAGAGAAGAAAATCATGAAAACAGGCAGAAACACAAGTTACTAATGCAAGTGTTATTGCCACTCTTCCCACTAAACCTTAAGTCCTGATTATTTATACTTATTTTTACAACTGTAAACATAAATATCCAAAGGGAGTGTGAATATGAAGGCTCCCATACAAAGCAATGTGTTATCAAATGTATTTTCTAAATGGGTTCATAAGGACAAGTTACAACCAAAACAAAAAAAACTCAAATGCATGTCAAATAAAAGTTCCCTTTATCCATAGATTTACAACCTTAGGCTCTAGAGAACAATATAAGAATAATTTACAATGAATAAACCCCGCAGAAAGCTATGGCTACAGTATAACAGGAAGTCCAGTTTTAAAGAAAAGAAAGTGCCTCCCTTGAGTCCTTGAGTCTCTCTGAAGTAACCCATTACAGCACATACAATAAAATATTCATATGTGATCATGATGGTCTTTTTACAGTAGCACCACGCCTTCATCCGTGCCAAGCTAAATACAATGTGGATAACGCACTATATCACTGTGATCCCATTTGTCTGGAAATCTATAGTTAGATTATTCCAAAGGGAAATGCATAGTTACAGTACTAAATGAGTAGAGTGAGTATATGTTATGCGCTTTCATCTGCTTGACAGTGCCTTTAAAAAACTTGTTTTGTAACTAGTTATATTATTATTATTTTATATAAATGTCATCCACATTCATGATATGGATGAAGACGGGCAGAAAAAATTACACACTACCAATACTTTCAGGTGTTTGTAGGTTGTTTTTCCATGTTATCCTAATAATTAGATTCACCTATGGTCGCCAACTGTCAACTCACATCTGCCCATTCATCTGTTTGCGTCAAAGTCTTTCCTCTCAGCTGTTACTGTAGGCTGCCACCATGCACAGATCTGGGGCATGTGTGGGCACGGATGAAATTATCTTTATTAATTGGAACAGTGCTCCAATATGCTAATGCAATCTTCTTAATCGCAAACGCATGTTGACTGCAAAAAGATTTTGACGGTCTCGACAAACCAAATTACCGCATCTCTGTACGAATTCCACTGAATGCTGGAGTCATTGGGAGCATTGTTAGTCATTTTGTTTTTTTCTGGAGATAAATCACAGTCAGCAGCTGCTTGAGTTTCACAGAGATTGAACCTCATTGTCACATTGCAGGTCTGCAGTTTTACCTCTTGGCTCTTTGCAGTATTACACTCCTGCCGAGCTCCCGATTATAAGCACCGACTCCACCTGCTTGATATGGCTCCTTGCTATGCAAGTGTGGCAGAGCAGGAAGTTCAGCCCCCCCGATGATTCTGCACAATATGAAGTTAGGTGTCCTCCTTTCTCGTGTGTGCAGGTGTTACTCATACAAAGATGAGCTCGTCAGCACCTAAAATAAGATTTGAGAGTCGGAGCTTTGACAGAATACTTGATAACACACAGCTATTTATAGAGAGAGAGCAAAGTAAATAAGACTTTCAACAACAGAACAGAGCCACACAAATACTTTAATCTCTACTAAAGGGTCCAGTTCAGACAGAGAAACATTTATTCCATCACAGGAACGGAAGAGTTTGTCCAAACAGCACCTTATAGCACGTTCAAATCTCCTCGCTCTATTCAATGCTCGAGCTACAGTAAAGGATAAGAGCCTCTCAGTGAGCCAGACAGCCATTCTTCTTCTAAATTTGCATATCCTTCTGAGACACACTTGGCTTCAGATTCAAAAGGACAGAAAAAGAAACAAACACGTACAAAAGCAAAGCTCATTCCCAGAGCTTTTGTATTTGAATAATCCAAGGCTCTCCATCGCAAATATTTTCCTACGGCAATGCAAGTAGGCGTCCATATTGAATGTATAGGCGTTTAATGGATGATGAGTTGACACTGTGAATAAAGGAGAGATGAAGGCGTGATGATTTTAGTCACATACTCCAGGACGGCGTCTTGGCCACTTCTGTTCTGAATGAAAATAAAGAAATTTCCGGCAAAGACATTTTTCTGCTGACTGATTCATTCCTCGGTGTTAATGCTCTTAAAAAGAGCTTGCAGAGTTGCATGTTGGTGCGATCATGGCAGTGATGCACTGGTGCTGATCCCTAAATAAGATTTCACCCCCTGCTCCATGGATTAGGGTGGTGAAAAGATTCAGCTTCAACATATTATCTTCTCCACATGTGAAGGAAAAAATATTCGGAGAGGGAGTTATGGCTGAGACCGTGAAGTGTCTGTTACAGTCTTACACTGCTCTTCACACAATCTCAAATTTCAAGGTCTGTTGTAACAAATGAAACCACCGGGGGAAACGGTGAGGAGCGGTGACACACAGGGCTTACATACTGTACTTCAGACAGGTTTGGAGAGTGAGTGTGCGTGTTTCCACGGCCGCTGCTTTCTCACACTGTCAACTGGAGATGACGAAACAAAACAGTGAGGTGGCACCTGATTTCCCACTACACACTGTTCCCTTCACTAATACAAGTCGGCATTGGAGATAGCCAACTGACTGCACTCTGCTCCTTCATCTGCAGTTCCACTTTTCCCAAACAAAAAGGGCTCAAATCTTGCAATCTTCTCAATCTTTTATCTGGTCTTTATTTACTCAGATATTTCATGCATGCTCGCACTGATGAAGACATGAAGCCAAAACACTAAACTCTGTCAGGGACGCAACCTACTTCCATCAGGATGTTGGCAAAATGCAAAAATGACAACCTTATAATAATCTTAACAGTAACAGCTGTTGTGCAACTCACTATTAAGCATAGGTTAAGGCACCAAGACTAATGGTGGAAATGTCATTGACATGCCTCACAGTTCACCATGTATGATCATCTCAATCTCCATAATGGACAGGTATGGCACAACATAACTAATGTGAGGAGCTGGTGGGGTTAAGAGTGTTTTTATTGGCCAGTTCACCTGATTCGCAGGTTTTCGCACCCCCCCCCCCCCCCCCCCCCACCTCACCCCATCCCCCCCCCACACCCACACACACACACACACACACACACACACACACTCACACACACGAAGTGAAGGGGAGAATGTGTGAAAGCATCATGTCATGTTGGAATGCCCTAGTCATTAGTGTAATGGCTGAAACCTGCAGTGTTACAATATTCAATGCCTGAAAAAGTCCAAAGATAGACTGTACTTCTCTTTATTCTCACATGTGTGGAGTTACATACACTGTAGGTAATAGTGAAGCGCTTCATTAAGCTGAGCTGCTGGTGTGGCTGTAACATTTCCTCAGCTGAGAGGGTACAGACCTCTGATGGCTTCTCACACTTCACAGCTGGAGGCGAGTAGTCAAGCAGTGAAATTTTCAACAGGCTTTTGCAGCCAGTTGCCTCACCCGTCATCAGAGCAGAAACAGGTAGTGCACTTCCATGTTGCACCTCTCCATTCACTAAACCACACTTATATGGACATTACGGCGGATCTGTCAAGACGTAAACAGTGTGAACAACACATTTGCAGTGGAATTAGTGATGGTCACTTTGCAAGAGAATTAATGTGCTTGGTAAAAGCATTTGTTTAGGGAAAGGATGACAGGATAGAATTGATATTATGATGAAGTTACAATAAAGGCTGGTATAAACAGAAAGAACGGCTGCCAGCCAAGATTTCCACAATGGTGTTAGATGAGAAATATATACCGGGAATGTCAATGGGATCTCTATTTCTAGCTCGCTCGAGCCCCCTGAGCTGCCCTGCCTTTCTCCTCAAATTAGCTTTTCACCTTTAATTACCCAGTGTTTGGCATGGCACAGAGTCAAGACAGTGTTGCACACACCCATTAACACAAAAACCTGTTTGAAGAAAACAAATGCCTTCTGCTCCCATTTTTGAAGTTCGTTTAACAATGTCCTCGAGCCACCATTTCCCAATGTGTGAGGAAGTGCCGGCAAACAAGACATCCATCAAATTGACAGACAAAACAAATTACAAGGCAAACAGAACCTTAATGTGTCACCAGAGCTAATGGTGTCAAGGCTGGTTGGCAGTGGACCCAGACACGCATGCTGCTGCCATCGCACTCATGCAGCCGTGCTTTTCAAGTCGCTGAAATGCCCAAGTGAAGAGCAGAGAGGGATGACTTCTGGGCAACACTCAGGTATTAACAGCCTACACACTATTAACAATGCATCAAACCCAGATTCATAAAAATCCATTAATCCGTGGCGAGTTAGAACAAGGCTTTCATGCAGGTATGATCTATCGGCACAGTGGCTTGTGCTCACAAGTGAGATTATTCTTTAAATGAATGATGCAGCCTCCCTAAAGCCAATAAAATTGTAATTACATGCCTTGGGCATTTGTGACAAAGACTGTGCTGCTGACAGCTATGCGGAAATGAGGGAGAAAGGATTACCTTCACTTCTCATCTTGCTTTGGCATGATCACCTCTCCGCAGGGGTCACCTTGGACAAAACGCCACAATTTTACCAGTCATTAAACTCTTAATCCAGCCTCAGCCGGCACACTTTCATCTCATCTATCCAAGCATCCTTGGTCTTATATCACCTCATGCTGCCATTGCATCATAGCACCCCGTTATGACACAAGGCAAAGGCGAGAAGCTACTGCTAGAACAGAACTGACTCCGAGAGAACAATAACAAGAAGTTCACAGTGAGTCAGTGTTTTCTAATTCCATACATTTCCTCGGCTTGAAAAGAAAATGATCCTTGACAGGTAGAGCAATATCCTGGGGATCATTTCGTTTCGCACACATTTGCTTTTGGTGAATAGTTATTTTGGTCTCTGCAGGAAACCGTGCGCTTGAACCATTGCAGGGTGTCAGCTATAAGACTGCATAGATCACTTGTTAATAATATATGCCTCCCTGAGTTTGCAAAGCAGAGCCATTACATATTCAGAGATGGGGCGATCTTCTTTCACGCCAGGCGACCTGAGCGTGATAAATTGGACTATAAACAATCCAAACCAGCAGCACAAATTGTGCACAGAGGTATACTGTGCTGCTGCACTGAAGAAGACTTCACCCCATCAAGATGCAAAACAACACCGCACTAAACGTCATGTCCACAGTCATGCTGATATTTATTATATAATCACTTGCTCATATAATTGAAATCTACATGGCGTAACAGCCGAGGAGGAACCCAACAACAACAACAGACGGAGATTATATACAAAAGATAAGGACTTTATTTCACCCGACCTGGAATTAATTAATTAATATGTTTGTATTGATACTGTGGGACAAGAAGCTGGGTGTTAAATTCTCATACTTCTCATACTAAGCTTGAAAGCCGGATGTATGTATAATGAGTTCATGGAGGCTGATTCTGAACTTTGAAAATACACGCAGTGGGTGTGGCTTGATCGAAAAGACAGGAACTACACAACCTGTCCATTTCAATCATTGTAACGCTCACTTTAACGGGTATATGTTAAAGGTTTACACAAAATCAAATGATGAGTTTATTATTTGCTTGGGTGCATTTGAGTGCAAATTGGAGATAATACCATGTAAATACAGCCAGCTCTGGCGCCGTTATGAAAAATGTAGAGAAAGCAACACCATAGATCTCTTGCCTGAGTAACAGTCCAGCCTTGGCTACCACATAGAAAAAGTTTTACAGCAATCAAATTTGCAGCGAAGGATCTTTCACTCAACAGATTAAAATCACAATGTAAATTAACTTTGCTTTTGTTCATTTGTGCAGGATACAGACAACAGTATCATTTTAAGTCAAGTATGGCCCTGTGAAATGGACTCTGGATTTCTAGAAATACTGCAAACAATGACCGAATATGATCAAATATCCAATGGACCAAATGTGATCATTAAAAGAAATTAATTAAAATATTCCAAGTTGAAATGATAGTTTTGCTAAATCTGAATGCTTTCTGTGAACTATGTCCAACAATATGTCAAAGTCATCATTTCAAATCATTTCTGTGGTTTCAAAACTTCCTGTGTCGACTCTCTCGCCAGGAGGGACAACTCTACTTTGGAAAACTGAACATTCTGCTGCTAGAGTTCACCACAGGTAGCAACTCCGTAATGGCAGCTCTCTGATAATATGGTCATATTTAAACATGACCGATAAGGAAGCTGTGATTCTAATCAATCAATCTTCGTAATGGGAACAGGAAGTTAATCCATTGTTATGCATTATTCGCCTGTAAATTAAGGTCTTTGGGGTTAATTAACTAGTGGGCTAAGGACAATGTTAATAATGCAGCACTAATATAGAGCAGGTAATAGCACACTTGAAAATGTCCCCGTCAACTCCAGCTCACAGTTCCGATCTGAGGAGAACGACATATTCACCCCTGGCAGTTTGGTTTCTCCATGATGTCTTCTACACAGTAACAGACATTGACACAGATTAACGTTGCTCTGAAGTTGCCACGCACAGCTCCACCTTAAATTGAACAGTTAGGATGAAAATGACTACACTAGCAGTTTACAGTTTCTTAAAATGCAATGAATGCAATCTGTATCTAATTACTAGATTTAAGCTTAATCACCCAGAACACATTTTCCAACAAAGCTTATCAACTCACTGTGTGGGAATCGTATGATACTTAGTCATTAGAACATTCATGTTACCAATGATTACTAATTAAAAAGTCAAAAGACATGGCAACTTAGTTTATCCAAATATTTAAATCCCTTATATTGAATTTAGCTCCTACGTTAACTTTGGCGAGGAGTATATCTGACATGGGCTTATGAAAATGGGTACAGATATGTCTTGAGGTGAATTTGCTGAATAAGCCAATGAGAAGTGATCTTTACACCTGACATCATCAAGACAGCCACAAAAACATCATCTTCAATACAACCAAGAAGCTTGCTTTTCTGTTTACATAAGTATAGTGAGCTATAAGAACAAACACAACAACTATCTGTTTCTACTTTAAACATATCTTATCCATCCCATGAAGAAATTACTGCACCACCTCATATTTGTGCATTTATCCAAACCAGTCCATTTATGTTTTGTTTAGTCCATTTCTTCGAAGGACAGTTATTTATTTATTTATTTTTTAAAGATACAGTATACAGGTTCTATCGGCCGATTTGGTAAACACCAGTCAAAGTTGTCTCCTCCCTTCGCCCAACATCACCAGAAGGACTTCACGTTTGAACAGTCCAAATTAAACTATTGGAAGAACATACTGTATGTCGCAGACATACCGAGGATAAAGCAAGCCAGTAAGTTGAACATCCAACACCTGTTTATCTATTGTCACCCAGATATAGCTCACACACAGCAACACAATAAGAAAATGAGGAAATACAGGCTGCGTAGTGTTTCTGCCAATAAACACCAATATACACCTCTAGGGGCTAATTATAGATGGCAGAGGGATTGAAAAGTTGTTTGTTTAGGCTTGTTTTTAGAAAATCATGCAATACCTTTGAGTTTATTCTAAAATAATGTGCATATGAATTCTTGAATTGTGGTCACAAACTGCTTTGTGAGGTCACTGGGAAGCCTTTGACCTTTGACCACTAAATTCAAATCAGTTCATCTCCAAGTAGAAATTTATGTCAGATTCACATGAAAGTTCCCTGCAGGCCTTCCTGATACACCACTTTGATCTGAAAGTGATTGACATGAGGTCACAGTGAACCTAACCTTGACATTTTTTTTACCTTAAAAATCGAATCAGTTCTTCCGAGGTCATGGTGAACATTTGGAATAAAGGTCCAACATGTTGAGCGTGATATGACAAGTTTAGGGACATAGATCCTACCACTGCCGGGAAGGAGACTGAAAACATATACAGTATGAACAGCATATTGCAAAGAATTTCCAAATCAGTGGGCACTAGGGGTGTAACGATACACTAATCTCATGGTACGGTACGATACACGATATGGAGGTCACAATAACGATAAGATACAATATTATAGCGATATTTTTTTAAAGATAGTGTGTGATTTGTAGCGACATCTATCCGTGAAAGAGCATGACATGATGACATACACCTGACTCTTATGGAGGCCGCCATTTTGAATTCAATATAAGTCAATGGAACTTTCAGGCTTACATATGTGTGTGTGTGTGTGTGTATTGAAACTAGAGCAGAAAAGAGACTTTAATTTTTTTGCAGAATGCAAAGTCTCTCTCTCTCTCTCTCTCTCTCTCTCTCT
>JAFBJT010087951.1:0-21189 GCA_016785325.1 Chascanopsetta lugubris
TACCAGGGAAAAAACCCTTTTAACAGGGAAAAAAGAAAAGGTAGAAACCTGGATGGATCATGCCTAATGGCAGCATGTATAAAGTTAAAAGGATTGGACCAAGTATGGAACCTTGTGGAACTCCATAATTAACTTTAGTATGTATGTAATGTAATATAGTATAATGTAATGTAAAGTAACGTAATATGGACATCCTTAATACAATAAATACTGAGCTTCTAGCTGCATTTATTTGAACCATTGATTTGACTCATGGCTTTTTTAGTATTAATGAAGAGAAAACATGAATTCAAATGAAGAAGTTTTTCTTCTTAGATAAAACCCAGAACTTTTCTCTTTACTTTTATGAGCTGCCATATTTGCCTCATGGTGATCCAACATCAAACAGGCTCCCTGATGCAACTGCGCTGTAACCGTGTGGTCAGGAGGAGGAGGGGGAGGAGGAGGCCCATGGGGTCAACACTGGGGGGCGGGCTGTCAGACAGGGACACAAAGAGGGGTTCGTGGGGGAGACGTTTGCTAAAAAGGATATTAATTATGTTTTTATTTTTGCTGAATTAGAGCTTAAAAGTTTAAAAGTCAAAAGTACATCTTAAATGGAACACCTCCTCTCCAGGGAAGCTCCTGAGACACCTTGTCAGTAGCCCTGACCATACTCCCGCACAATTATTATGTAATTTGACATTTTGTAAATTGGCAGCAGAGGGCGCCATTTCCTGCATGTGCTAAGGATCTCCATCTTGGAAAATTAATTAATAATACAATTTTATGATACAGTTTTGGAAGAAAAAAAAGAAAAGAAATACATATATCATCACAATTAAATAAATATAAAATAGATATATTAAAAAAAAAAAACCTGAATTTCTGAAATATTCTGCTCATGTTTCCAGTTGTTCAGTTGAATGGTATTATTGATTCATTATCAGATATGGAGAAAAAACATGTCACTATCCATCAATCTATCGATATACATATATGTGTCTATTCATATATGTCTATTTGCCACCAGGTGTCACCAAATCCTCCACCCTGTGCCTTTTATTTAAAAAAACAACAACTCTAGTATATATTCATGCAGTAAAGTTGACTATCACCACAGACCAGCCTGAAGCAATCAAATCTTTTATTTGCTGGATGTTTATGAGTCTGTCTCCGGCATCTGTGAAAGGCTTCGTGTGTAAAACACCAACAAAAACAAGAGCAACTAAAAAACAGTCGGTGCCAATAAACTGGAAGGGGGGGGGGAGACACAAATCACTGTGACACATGGCTTGTCCCTGAGCTGAAGTTTAAAAGGAGCTCATATATATTGACGGTCACCTCTCTAATAAAAGCTACACTGGGATGTTTTGATAAGGACCAGACAGAGTCTTGTAAAGAATTCCATCTTTAATGAACACAGCTGCTCCGTGACTATGACTCGTCGTCTGGGGGTCATGGGATCGCACAGATCAGCCTGTGAAACACTTTACTGCTAATACAGACACACCTTTCATATAATTTTGTATTATTTGGTGTCATGGCTTCACATTGAATCTGTAAAAGAAGAAAATGCAACACGGTGAGGTAATTAACCATGAATGTGTTTATGAAGTGGATACAGAAAGTGCGTCAAGTGACCAAATGGTGGTACTGCAACTTCTCTACTGTAGACTTTTGCCTAAACATCAACAAAAAGATAAATCATGACCATAAATCAACGGCTAATCTTTCTTTCTTTACTCATTTGTTTATGTATTTATTTTAGGTTCTACCCAAGTGACCAACCTGTACTCATTTTAACATTACCCTTCTGAAAATCATCAGATAAAAAATAAATAAATTCATAAATATATATATATAAATAAAATACCATACCATACTATACCAATTTACATATTTTATAATAAGTGGGCGTATGAGCCACAGAGCCAGAAGTGAGCATGTTGAAGGGCCCTACACAACTCTAAACCACAAACATGGAATGTTGAATGAATAAAATGAATGTATGTATGTAAAAATGATAAATATCCAATAAACAAATAAGTCTAACCAACGTGCGGCACTTACTTTGAAATGATGTCATCCAGAAATAATCTGGCTATTCTGAATATACATTACCAGGCTCATTCTAAAAAACACATTTGGGTAATTTTAAATTCATGAAAATGTCAGGATTTTTTTGTTTTGTAATATTCTTAGAAGCGACAAAATGTACCCAGATTTTACACACTGCACCTTTAAAGTCTTTAACGATGGTTTTGTGGATGAGTCACTGCAGGAGGAAGTAGATTAGACTCCGGCACATTAACGACACGCTCTGTCTTTTATGCCCTGCCTGATTTTATGGGATGTAGAGGAGCAGGCTGAACACTTCCTTCAGGAAAGGTTCACATTGTTTATATATTTTAATTCTTACACATTCAAATCTTACTTTATAAACACTGAACTGGACTGTTAATCTGTTACTCATACATTAACCTCTGCTACAAGTATGAGGTTTACACAGATGCTTAGTCAGACTTGTGCTACTTTAATGCTACATTTTTATTTCTGTTCTATAATTTATCATCACAGCAACATCTTCAAAGCCTCTGATGTTTAGAAATAATGATGTTTAAATACTACACATAGCACTGTGACATAAGCTGGAGGACACATTTATATTCATTGTCATTTCTTAACCCTCATGCATCACAATGGACATTTTTGTCCAAATGAGCAGATTGCACCTCTTTATTTGTCTATCATTTTGGCTGTGTCAGCGCCAATGGCATCATTTCTTGTCTCTCATGGCAAATTTTGATATCCACAAAAAATATTCAATAGACCACCACAACACTGTTAACACAAATCTACTACCCTCTTGAGTCATCAAGGATGAAAAGTTTTTTTTTGCATAAATGTTAATGTTCTGTCAAAGTTTACCCGAAACATTGACTTTATAATTTTTGTGAAAGATACAAAATGTACCACCCTCTTAAGCCACTAATGGACAAAGATGTCCCATTGACTCCCACTGAAAACTGTAAAGTCAATGTTTAAGGTAAACTTTAACAGATCCATGATTGATTTAAAATCAAGACACTTTACATTGGTTTTATGGAAAATAGGTCATTTTTTGTTTCCTTTTCATAGAAAATGTCAAAACAATTGGCATTTAAAGGGTCTAGAATGGTTGAATGTTTGTTAGTTTTGAACAGGGCTGAAATTGTCAAGACATTGATGCAAAAAATGTGCAAGAAAATATGAATCTGTTCAGTTTTTATAGCAGTTCTTTTGGAAGTGGACACTTTTGTCCTTAATCACCGAAGAGGGTAGAAAGTGAAAGTGACGCCTGAGGGTTAAATAGAACTTATTTATTATCTATTTCGCTCCTTAGAGTTTCTGATTATTGTCTTCAGCTGCTGTGCTTTCAGATCTGGTGTGACCCGGCTCCATCAACCTAAAGGTGCAGTCCACCTCATCACCCTTCAGCACTGCTCCTCCCCCAGAGAGTCTGTGTTCTCCCCGAGGTCTATGGAAGGCGACGCTGCTCTCATCTTCCCCCGGCCAGGACCTGGACCGGCTCCACCGACGACAAGCCCGGATCTTGCCCCGCTGTGTCCAGGATAGACATCCACGGTGCTGGAGATGGACTGGAGGGAGCGGTCCCGGAAGTAGTGGAAGGCCTCCTGGTCCAGGAAGCTCTGCTCCTCGCGCAGGCCCTGCTCGAACAGCTTACGCTTGTGTCGGAACTCGATCACCGTCTTGGTGTACGAGTTGAGTGTGGTGACGGAGGCGGCCATGCAGCAGGTGAAGGATCCCCAGGCCATGCTGGAGAATCGTGAGAAGGAAAAGAAACAGTGAGTCTATTCTTTCACTCTGGGATATGGCACTTTAAGAGGGAGGCTGCTAACAAGTGCTAACCCAGACTATAACTGTTGTTACATCAAGACCTGTTGTTATCATTCGATGAAATTATTGAAAACATCTTATGGGCTATTTATTAATGTATGTATTGTCTGGATCTCATGGCCTGTGCTCTAGGAGAACAAAGAAAGGCCTAGATTTTTGTGGCGGTCACAAATGGTCCCTCAAAACCCCTGTCATTCACACCTCGGTGTGATTCGGAGCTTGGGAAGTGGACTCTGCGCCGGCACTGGCTGAAACCCAACACTTCTGTGCCCGTCCTCCATCGCTTTTTCCCCGTGCACCGTTTACAGTGAGGAAATACTCCGAGTCTCCTCAGGACTCGGCCGCCGAAGGGGGCAACTTTCTCCCTGTTAACTACTTAACTTTTCAATCACTTCTAAGTCTAGAACCACCGCCTTCCAACTCACGGACCGGAACCATGGACTACAGACTTTGGTTGTTTCCCTTATTTGTGTTTTCCACCACTTCTGAATCTACTGAAGACCGCTGCGCAAATCCTCTGGGAGTAGCTGAGAGTACGTGCACATCGACGGACCTTTTTATTGATCCTCTCCGCTGCCGCTGAGAGACGCATTCCATCATAGACGAGAACCCGCAAGAGCGTGGCTTTAATTCCTAACTTGAGGGATCGGAGAATGTGTGCCGCACATCTCGCCCCCCGTCATAGTCCCCTAGAGAGGACGAGATGAGAGCCTGCCATCCAGCCATAAAAAGGGCTGAATGGGCTTCAACTCCGAAGGATCGCAGTAACTTGCCGCACACTGAGCCTCTCCGCTGTTGCCGAGGGACGCATTCCGTCATAGACGAGAGTCCACAAGAGAGCGGACTTTAATTCTTAACTCCAAGCATTGGAGCAAGTCACAGTTAGAGGCGTATGTCTGGGCAGAGATTCATTTGGTGGAGGATATACCATGTGTAGGAGCTATATATTTTATTTTGCTTATATTCAATGGTAAAAAGGATAATTCATATTTTCTAATTAATAATTTATTTAGTAATATTTTTCTTGCTCTGCTTATTTAATTGAACCAATAATTGATTTGTAATTTGTTTGGGTTGATTGGGAAACCCAGAGGGCACCAGAGGTGATTTAGTTTGTCTAGTAGTGTAGGACCGGCCTGCACCTCGGTAAGCATATGATTCTATCCCAGCGCACGAGAAGCAGAGGGCCGAATTCCTTTGTTCTTTTTGGTTTGTTAGCCTTTAAACTTCTTACGCCTGCGTACAACATCGAACCTGAGGTGCATTAGTGGCTTCTTGATTTGGAACACAAAAGTAGGAAAGGACAACTAGCCACTATACCATGTTTGAAACTTCTAATTATCTGCAAAATGATCAGCCGCAGTGAAGATTGTGTGTGGACTGTCTCCCGATACTTTTATCTCTTCCTTCTCTTCCACTCACCGTACCAATGTTTAAACTGCCTCAAAGTGCAGGTGTGGGATAGTTTGATCGGCCGAACATAAGTTGCTTTGGCAACACGTGAGGCTCAAGGATCACTTCCTTTTTGTTCTCTTTGTTCAGCCATTCATAGTTGGAGGTCAGCCACCATCTTGGCTCTGGTGAGGGAGGGGCGTTATACAAACGCCACCCCACCGCCATCTTGGCTTCCATGGTTACGTCACTCACATGACTCCAACTCCTCTCTCTCGCTCTCTCTACTCCCCCCCCCCCACACACACAAACACACTCCATGTTTTATGTGTTTACTTGTGTTTGTTTTGTAATGTATGTTTGTTAGTGTAGTTAAATTATGATGGTGTTTAATAATTAAGTAATGTTGTTATAAGATAATTATTGCTCTGTTAATAAACCCTGTTACAATCTATCATGTCGTTGTCTGTGCTTATTGTGATTATATCTGTAACAACAGCTGGAACTTCCACTGTCAGTGCTCAATTCACTCTTTTAACTATTTGAGACTAGTTTTTACTATCAATTTGGTGATTGGTTCCTGATAACAGGGTGGTGCCCCGAGGTTACTCTTTGTAGTAAACATTTTAACATTACTGATCCCTGATGGTAATTATATTTTGGCCAACAACCAAATTATCCTTATTTTTGCACAACATGAATTGTGCCTGATATAAGTTAATTCCCAAAGTATTATCTATAGCTCTTTATATATCTATAGCATCTTTATTTCAGTCACAATTACTCCAAATACTGTCTAATCAAGGAACTCCAGGGATGTGAAACAACATATCTTTATATTCAGTACTTATCAAATGTGTGTCTGCACAAAAAAAAAAATGAAAATAAGAAGGTTTTGTTTTGTGGTAATACCAGTCCGTTTGATTAAATACAAACAGTTCCTTTATGCTCAGAAATACAGAAAAACACTAATTTCAAAATAAAATTGTGCTGCAAAGAAATGGGGATGGTTTTTTCAAGTGGGACTTTTATTTAGAAAGGCTAAGAAAGCGAGTGGGGGAGTCGCTCTGAACCCAGGCTACTGGACACAGCTGGGCTTTCCTGAATGTAAACATCAAGCATGACAGAATCACACACAGGAAAAGGAAGCCTTTCAAATCAAAGCATATTTGGCTAATTGAATCTAACTTCGTGTATAAAAATGACTGACAATGAACTCATGTGACAGTGGTGTACTTAATATCGCCTAATGTTTACGTTTTGCTTGGAAGGATCACAATGACTGTCAAAATGTATTAAATTGCTGTCAGATTGGAAAAATCATCGAGCTGAACAAAATGTGTGAGCGTTATTAATAATAATAAAACATCAAAAATATAAAATTGTATCTGTGCCCATATCGTCCTCTAAATCCATTATTTCTAAAACATTCTATACTTCTTCAAAAGTAATACTGTCATTTTGAATGTAAGTCTGACTTGAGTTAGCCTGAGAGAGCCGTTGCTAAGCTTTGTTCACTCATTAGAGTTCATCCTCAGGGTAAATACAGGATTCATGTCCAAGTAAAATAACAACCACAGGCCAGTACTTTATTTTTTACAGTGTGCTGGACGGACGTAGAAAGGAGGATAGTTAACACTACGTCGCCAAGCTCAGTCACAAAGGACACTAACACCTGCAGGTATGAAATTCATTATTAAACAGATGACACTGAAAAATCTCTCCTGTGGGACTCAAACTGAAGCACCTGTGGGATCAGAGCCTCATCCTCTGCTCCAAGGATGAGGAGCAGAGGACCCCAAAAACTGACCAAAATGTGCTGAGCAAGCAAAATATCTAAAAACATTAAAGGCTCATTCATCATTTTGTATCTGTAATAGTAGGAAATTCCGACACTGGTATAATTTCACACTTCATAGTTTAATGTCATCCATCATTGGGTTGTGTTTACAAAGTAAAAACAATGAAATTGCAATAATAAATCAAAAGTATGACTTCACTAAGCTCAGGTTGTGAACCAGAATGGACAGTCAATTAAAAACAAACTGTTTTAGAATGTGACAGACTCAGAGAAGGAATTTTTTCCAATACAAAGTGGAATTTAAAAACGGAAATACTTTGTGCAGGATCAACAGTAGAATTAGGGTGTTAGCTGCTTAGTATATTTATATGCCGTTTCTAGCTTAGTCAGTTTGTTTTATTTAGTGATTCACTCCACTGTCCCTTTGTTTACATTACCTGTCACATTAATGAGGTCTGTTTCAAATGATGATGACTCAGCGAATATGAAAAACCAAAAAAACACACACGGATGCCTATATGATCTTTCTCACTCATACCACATGACCATATATGGGATATATACTGTATACATAGCTAATCTGTGACCACATAATGAAGTCAAATCTAATTTACTCAGTTCTGTCCTTTGTTACATTATGTTAATATGAAGTAAATGATCTGAAAAAGTCCTTTAACATTTGTCTGTTATTGAGATGATTTGTACAAAATGTGAACATCTGCACACAATCCTTGTCTGCAGCTTTTTGTTTGTTTCTTATAAATGTATTTGTAATGTTGCCATTTGCAGACATGGTGTGTGTGTGTGTGTGTGAGTGTGTGTGCGCACATGAGTGTGTGCACTCACCAGAAGGACCAGCCATAGTCCCAGCTGTGAGGCCTCCAGTCTTCAGGACCCAGACTCACTGTAATCTGGAACACCTGAGTGTACATCATGTGGGCCACCATACCTAAGAGACCTGCAGCACACACACACACACACACACACACACACACACACACACACACACATGGCTGTTAATCATGGTCAAACGTTCATAAGTTTGACCTGATGAAATTAACTGCTGAATGCTGAATTAGTAAACCGTGATGTGAGATAAGTTCATCTAAACTAAACTAGATGATACATGTAATTATGGTGTCAAGAGGCACTGAAGACATGATGCTACTCACTCTACATTAATACAGATCCACATTTTTTTAAACAATTGAAATTTAGATAAATAAATTCATGTTGGGGGTCCCAAAAATATTATTATATTCCAGTTTTATTTTACAGGTCAGTTTATTTGTCTGTTTTGTTTAAAAAAAAAAAGAAATCCCACAATGTCAAGTCCCTGCTAAAAAAACATCTAAGGAAGTGTGTGTTGTAATATAGTGGCTATAAAAAACACTGGTAAGCTGTTTAAAATGGCCTCTACAGAGGTTGTGTCACAGTGAAATGCAATTAAAAGTCTTGTTAAGCAGCTGCAAGGACAACGATTCATCCCTAAAACATGTGTTTATGTGTTTTTGAGAAATGTGATTCAGGTTAAATTTGAGTGCACTTTTAAATAGATTCTCTCGTGTCTTCAAAAAAAAGGAAGAAAATGACAGAGGACGGGGAGTTGCGCTCACTAAGCGATGTGAAGGATGCAAAGCCAACATGTTGCATAACATAAGATTTAACTCAAGTTAGGAGGAAAAATCCCTGGCATCCAAAATGGAGAAGCGTTCCAAGGGATAACCTTTGACCCCTGTTAGACCCCTGTAAATCTGCTGCCTCTAACCCTTTAGGAAATTAGGGATTATATTTATCAACCACAGATATTGGAATATACATACATGCAGAAGTATAACACTTCTACAAGGGGCTTTGGATTGTGCAGGTCATGCATCCATATGATTTCAAAGGTGTATTAAAGGTGCCGTGTGTAAGATTTCGGTCAATTTTTGTCACTGCTATTGGTAGAATAGATATTTTCATAATCACCTAAATGTACTATTTTGTTCCCATGACCCTTAAATAAGACCATTAATGTATATTTACATGAGGAGTGGGTCCTCTTTATGGGGGCTGCCATGTTTTTTACAGTAGCCCAAACTGGACATAGTAAACATCTTCTTGATGTATACACGATGCAACTTCAAATCTAGGTGTCCACAAATCTTACACACATAATCAAGCTTTTAATGACGTGATATCGAAGCGTTCATCTTACCGGACAGCACGGTGAAGACGGCTGCGAAGGCGTTGAGCTTGAGTCCGTCGATGACATTGCTAGAGTGGAACAGCTCCAAACACATCAGGCTAAAGCCCACCACCAGCAGCAGGATGTAGAGCACCTCTGACACCACTGACAACCACAACACACCTGCACAGACACACACACACACACACACACACACACACACACACACACACACACACACAGCATAGTTACAATTAGAATTTCTTTGACGCATACTTTGAATATTGTACAGACTAAGCATACAATAATGACAATAAATGTAATAATAGTAATAATAAGTATTATTGATATTAATACTATTATTAAAGGTGCAGTGTGTAAGATTTGGTGACCTCTAGAGGTGAAGCTGCATGCAACCTATGGTAGACTTCAGTCACTCAAAAGATGTTTAGTATGTTCACGTTTAACACTGTAAAAACATGGCGGCCTCCATAGAGAGGCCGGATGTAAATATACATTAATGGGCTCATTTAAGGGCAATGGAAAACAAATAAAATGGTGAAGGTGGCAGTTCAGACTACAGGTAGGCTGATTTCTCATTTTTTAGGGTTTTAAAAACACTTGCTAAAATGTCATGTCTTGTAATCAATGTAACATGGAGCAGCCTCATGCAGTCTTAAAACATTGTACAATTTAGCTTGTTTATGAATAGGAACCTAAGTTATTTATCTTGCTAGCTTGTTTGCTAACACACAGGTAACAAGCTCTGTGAAAGAAGCTAACATTAGCATGTTTACTAAATGGGCAGGGGAGGTTTTCTTAGTATTAGAAAAGGTTAGATAGTATAACTGTTAGCTAGAAAGGAAGCTGACTAATGATTGAGTTGGGTTATTAGCCAGTTAGTTATTAAGTTAGTTTGCTAGCTAGTCAGTTAGTTATCAACTTAATTTGTCAGCATGTCAGTCAGTCAGTTATTAAGTTAGGTTGTTAACTAGTCAGTCAGTTAGTTATTAAGTTAGCTTGTTAGCTAGTCAGTTAGTTATCAACTTAGTTTGTTTGCATGTCAGTCAGTTAGTTATTAGGTTAGCTTGTTAGCATGTCAGTCAGTTAATTATTAGGTTAGCTAGTTAGCATGTCAGTCAGTTAGTTATTAAGTTAGCTTGTTAGCTGTTCTGTTGGAGGGTTATTCAGGTCTGTATCACGACAAATCCACATTCACCACCACAGACCACGTCCACTGAGATACAACAGCCAGTAAACAGTGCACATCATTAAACAGCAACAATAACAAACAATGATGTCTCATGCACATTAAACATTTGTCCACTGTGCTGCTGACATTGTGATGCAAGTAATGGCTTAGATGTCAGACCTGAGGAACACATATCAAATAAGTTATCATTAACATTCATTATCATTCATCAGACCAAGGAGAACATGTGTCAGATGATACTTTTATCGCAATTTATATAATTTTGTATTCAATGGTACCATTCTCTTATATCACATTCCACATTTACTCTTATAATCATACTTTTATTCTTTTTAATTACCTTAAAGGAGCTGTGTGTACTTTGCATGATTGATTTAGAGATACAATATTTATGAGTTCAATACTAAGAAGTGTCAATTGTATGATGTAAACAAACTAGTATTGTTTGTTTGGAGGATAGGGGTTCTTGCCCAATACTACCATCTGCTGCCGGTAAATGGAACGACGTCAAAATCACAAATAATACTTTTAAATATTTGAAAATTAGGATATTGTGAAAGGTGATGAATGGAGTGCTCTCTGTACATGTTTGATTTGTGTCTTTATTAATGTGTTTATATTAATCTGTTTGACATGATAAAATATACAGTTCTTAATTCAATGTCTGTGTGGAGGAGGATCAAGGACAGTAAAGTAGTTGGAATTATTTTTATCACAAACAGATGAAAGTAATAAAATTTAGTGGGTGATTGAAGTTTCTTTACAAGATCAAAACTGTGACGGTGACTGGATTGAAAATAATCCATCACCTCAGCAGCTCTTACATTTTTTTGTTTAGTTAAATTGTCATGTGCAGAGAAGAATGTGAACATTAACATCCATGTTGTAATGTCTTTCCCTCAGGGACAAGCTGAGGGCAGACATGTTTGATTGTCACTGCTGTTATTCTGTCTTCATTCATTCCCCTAGTGTTCGATAACCCGGAGGCATTTGATGAAACTGATAAATCTTTGGACGATGATGATTTATTTATCCTCTACATGCTCGAGACGACATGTCCAGCTCGAAACAAGGTGAGATATCTGTTTCTGATTGTTCTCGGGAGGATGTGAAGTTGTGTTTACGTGATTGTTTTGGCATTCATCTCTTGGCTCTTTACTGTGTCAGCGACGCCCCCTAGTCTCACAGAGGGGAAAGAAATAGACAACTGTTGTGTGTCTCTTCATTTGAACATTCAAAAGGGGAGTCAGTTATCCTTTATCTGATCAATCGTCTTTTTAAAATTTGTTTTGCATTTTTGATAATTTTTTTATTTTTTATTTATATATCTCTGTTTTTATGCATCTTGATGCCGACTACATGAAATCTGTATCTTCTTATATTGAGGACTAAAGAGGACATGTACAGTATGTTGTGTTACCTTGTGTCCCAGAGATGCATTTTTTGGTTTTTAATTAAAATGCAGTTACTTGAATAAAGGGGAATATTTCCCTCTGTAGCATCGCCACCTGCAGGTGGTTTTTGTTTAGACTTGTTTTGGGGTTGTCATACTGTGATATTCTTCACTATCTCAGGTTGAAACTGCTCCATGTTTTCAATAAAGGGATTTGAGAGGTTGAAAATGTCCCTTGATTTGGGTCGAGGCTCATCAGTAAGGAATGATGTTGGGTCCTGAACCCAAATCAGTCGAGAACCACAGCTCTAACTGAAGGTGGCCCGTAAAATACCAAGGCTCCGCTCAAGTCTTTGAGGCTCACAACACAGAATTAACCAGGATTATGAGCTGCGTCTAGGATGTAGCATGGTGTACGAATAACAACCTGGCGACAGAGTTTACAATTTTAACTTTGAAGGAAGTGGTGTGTTGCACATCACTCCAGGCACCACAAAAACGTAATCTCTGAGTCAAGGGGACATAAGACAATGACCATAATAAGAGCAGGCAATAGAATTTTAATTGAAAGTAATGCAGACTCTTGAGGCGAAGTTTGTTTCTGGTTCTTAAAAAGAAAGAAAGAAAGTGCACATGGGCTCCCTCTAGTACCGGCATAGTAAGTACAGGTCTATGACCAAACATCTCAACATGTCATGTCATCTTCAACTGCTTATCCAGTATTCTGGGCCACGGGGTATTTCTACCAGTACACATAGGGCCATTGGGGGTATCAGTGTCAGGGCCAGGAAAATGTCAGAAAAATGAAGAGTCATACTTTCTTAATTTTTATTTGGGTGGTAGGGACTCAGTCAATACGGACTTAGGCTTGAAACCGGAAGGTCACTGGTTCGAGTGCCACACAGACCAAGTATAGAGTGAGGACTGGTAGCTGGAGAGGTGCTAGCTCCTCCTCCTGAGAACTGCCGAGGAGCCCTTGAGCAAGCCACCAAACCCCCAATGGCTCAGGGTGCCTGCATAAGGGAGCCCCCTCACTTCGGCATCCCTCCTGTGCTATGTATATATGTTTGATGTGTGTGTCTCTCAGACTGCATATGCATGAAAAAAATAACAAACGTAAGTGAGGTTGTGAATTTCCCTGTTTGTGTGGGACAACAAAGATTGTTACATTTAATTTCATTTTCTTGTCCTGTTGTGGGTTATATGGCTGCTCTGTGTATGTAGGTTGTTTTCCTAATAGGTAGGTGTGTCGGAATTGTCAATGAGCTCAATGACCTGGGGTCAGCTGACCACTCAGAAGGGACAGGGCCAACTCAGATTTTCTGTGAGGGCAAGGAGTGAGAGAGCGAAAACAGGAGATGGAGTGGTGGACAATATGAGGAAACTACAATGTTGGATACTATAGTGACACTAATTCAAACATATGACCCCAAGAGCATCTTAATCTAATTCTACACTACCGTTTAATTCTGTTGGTGAGATACTGTATGTTCAAATCAAACATAAAAACCGGGGTTAAATCTTTCATTTCACTCTGTTGCCGCATCAGAGTTGAAGTTTCTTTCACTTTTATTGCACCTTAAATCAAGGAAACTGTCAACAGCTGTAAAAAAAAAGGGGGGGGGGGCCGTGGTTTATAGGAATGCTATATAAATCAGGCTGTGCGAAGTTTATTAACAAATTACTGAGTAAAAACATTCCAAATACCAGATTTCTGGATCAGAAATTTTTGTTCCGTCTTCCTACATAGTCGAGGCAGGGTCAAGACTGAGGGGCAATCTTCGGTGCAGACGGATGAAGCACAATAGGAAGTGGACAATCTTGCAGTTCATAGGAAGGCCACTAGGGGCAAACCCCCATAGATTCCCATGTTCAAATGATCAACTTCAGAGGTGAATGAAACATGTTGGAACAAACATGGAACATTGTATAATGCTTCAGTTTTGGTCTCAATCAGTCACGTGTTACTGTGACAACTGTATGGGGGGGATTTTTTTTCGCAACATGCTTAATTTTGTTGTATCGACGTGTCATATCGGCATGGCTTCTTGGCTGACACCTGAGCCGACCTGGTACGTACCACAGGTAACCCGACGGCACAGCTCTGTGTTGTGTACTGCCATTATGCCTGTTATTGAAAGAGAGAGAGAGAGAGAGAGAGAGAGAGAGAGAGAGAGAGAGAGACACACACACACACACAGAGCGAGAGAGAGCGTGAACTCTGTTCTGCAATGGGGTGGGCGTATCGATCTAAATATCGATAGTATCGATACCAAGGTGAGTATCAGTATCGGATCGATACTAGAGTGATGAGATCGATCATTCTGATCTCTTCTATATGTCTAGCAAATTACTCCAATTTCAAGAAAGCCATTTGCCACTGTGGTAACACCACCAATTTTCATAAACATATTAAAGCAGCGCACCCTCTAGAGAACTCCAAGCTGCAAAAAAGTTCCACAAATGTGTTTCTTTTCTGCTGTAGTTTCAATAAATATGCACACACACACACACCTGCACACACACACACACACACACACACACACACACACACACACACACACACACACACACATATATATATATAAATATGTCGACCCCTGGTGTTGGTAGATCATTTTGACTTGGTCAATTAAAAAGTAGCTTGCATGGCGAAAAAGTGTGGGCACCACTGATTCCATATATATCCATATATCCTGTCTATGGCAGGGGTCTGTGGTGGAAATTTTAAGGGATCACTATAATTTTATTCTTGTGTAGTAATCTTTTGCTTGTTAATGTGTAAGTCTTATACTAGTCTTTGTATGTTTGTTGGAAACAAATCCAGGTAGTAAACCCATTATCTATGTGGGATTTTCCCTATGGGGGAAATCTCACCAAAACCTCCTCCAACTAACCTCTGCAGGGACAGAGACAATAGAGTGATCTGCATCTGTTGACTGAGAAAGATATCAAAGCACTATTTCTTGACAACTGATTTGTTTATTGCCTGAGTAGGAAACTCTTTGCTGTGGCAGATGTCCAACTGAGACCCTGCGAGGAGCGGGTTGTTAAGTGGGGGCTGGAACCTGTGTTCAGGGGCATTTACTCAAACTACTCTCTACTGTGTGGTTCTGTGTGGTGTTCCCTCTCTGGCCAGAGAACAAACTTTTTTGATGCATGCAACCTTCTTCAGTCTTTTTCCTTGACTCCAGGCAGAAAGAAAATTTCCACAACAGGTGTCAAATTCAGTTTCAGCGAGGGCCACATCAGCATTATGGTGGCTCTCAAGTGGCCACAAAACATAACGTATTGTAAAATAACTGTCTTCATACTTAACTATCATTTATTCAAGTTACAAATATTGTATATGCATTTACATAAATGTGAGAATGTAAACACATTGAAAATATTGCTACAAATAAAGAGTTACATGTGTAGTACAGTTCATGGGCAATTTATGCTTTATACTTTTATTTTTAGACAATCATATGCCTTTAACCGTTATACAGCAGACACTCAAATGTCCGCCTGGACCCTTTTAACTTATTTTGACTATAAAAGGGTCAGAAGTTGCTCCTTCCACCACAAAGCCTCCTCTAAACCTCAGGGGAGGTTATATCACCCTGGAATATCTTCTTTCTGACATGACATGACATGACACGAAAAACATAAGTGAAAGTTTGTTGTTTTCTGTCGCTGCTCCGCTGTGTATATCTCTCCACTTTGTCACTCACAGGCACTGTTTTCCGGGGTCCCAGGAAAGGCACGAGTGAAATGACCGTAATGACACTAAATTCAATTCAATTCAATTCAATTCAAATTCAAAAACACTTTTTGTCCCCGAGGGACAATTTAAAAGGCTTAAGAGCAGCACTGAACGGACAAACAATACAACAAACAACATAAAAAACATTTACAAATGCTACAGTGAAAATATTCCAACGGCTATCAATGTCAAAGTGCTATGAGTATTACTAAAAGTTTCAAGTGCTGTGTGCATTCAGTCTATCGAGGGGATGCGGAATGATGTTGGGACAGGGAGGGGTCGGTGTTAAGAAGCTGAACCGCTGTGGGGACAAAAGTGGCCCTCCTCCTCTGTGTTCTGCAGCATGGACAACGCAGCCTGCAGCCTGATGGGAGCCACTCGAATACAGAATGTAATGTGTGTGAAGGGTTGTGTAGGATCCTGTGAGCAGTGTGGCTTGTTTGCTGGTCGCAAAAAGCACACAAAGCTCTAACAGGGTGTCCAATAATCTTAGAGCAGACTTTGGTGATGCCGAATAAGCATGTCCGATCTTGTAGGCCAGCGGTGCCCACACTTTTTCGCCATGTGAGCTACTTTTTAACTGACCAATTCAAAATGATCTACCAATACCAGGGGTCAACATATGTAAGTATGTGTGTGTGTGTGTGTGTGTGTGTGTGCGTGTGCGTGTGTATGTGTGTGCGTGTGTGTGTGTGGGTGGGTGTGTGTGTGTGCGTCCACACGCGCACACATATTTATTGAAACTACAGCAAAAAAGAAAAACATTTGTCGACCTGCAAAAAATACTTTTTTACATTTTTCGATATGCTGATACACCAATTTCATTTTAAGTGGTCTCTCTCTCTCGCTCCATTTCTCATTAAGATGTGTGTGTGTATGTGTGTGTGTGTGTGCGCGTGCGCATCCGTGTGCGTGGGCGTATCCGTCTCAGGCCACTTGCGGTGAAGCGCGGTGCTGCCGCTGCTGTGCCACCTCTGGCGCACAGGCAGAGTGTTCACGTGCTGCGGCAGCTGTGCGCTCCTCTGTCTCCGTATCTCTCTCTCTCTCTCTCTCTCTCTTTCTCTCTCGTGTTGACGTGTGATCGACCAGTCGATCGCGATCGACGTATTGGGCACCCCTGTTGTAGGCTAATGGAATAAAACCAAGAGATGAATGAGAATGTTAGAACACTCTCGATGAAGGAGTAGTAGAAGGTCAAGAGAATGTCTTCATTCACTCCAAACGATCTCAGCTTCCTGAGCAGACATTGTCTTGGGTGACACTTCTTAAGGATCTCCTCAGTGTTGGAGGAAAAACTCAGAAGGCCGTCGAATATTGTGCCCAAGTACCTGTACTCCTCCACCACTTCTACGGGCTCCCCTCGGATGGCGGTAGTGAGGGCCTCTGCCAGTTGTCTCTGCTTGCTAGAGAATATCACAATCACCTCTTTGTTCTGGGTTGGGTTCAGCTGGAGACAGGTACCCTCACACCAGGTGATAAAGTCCTGAAGAACAGAGCTATGGTGTAGATTAGGGACAGAGAGCAGAGAGAGCAGGACTGTGTCATCAGCGAGTTTTACCAGGTGGCAATTTGGCTGAATCGACCTGAAGTCATCAGTGTAGATGATGTAAAGTAGGGGAGATAGGACACAGCCCTGCGGGAAGCCGGTGGGGGTGTGGAGAATGTCAGAGTATGAGCCATTAACGAGCACCCTCTGTGACCGGTTGGTTAGAAAGTCAATAACCCAGTTATCCACTGCCGGCCCTGTATGTGAACTGCAGTGGGTCCATCAAGGGCTCAACAGACTTGGTGATGGAGTTTTTAACAATCCTCTCCATCGCCTTAATCACCAAGGAGGTCAGGGCCACAGGCCTCAGGTCATTTAGTACCTTAGTGGGGCCCTTCTTGGGGATGGGAATGACCGTGGAATGTTTCCACTTCCGGGGCACTGTGCTGGAGTTCATAGAGGTCTGGGACAGCTGCTGGAAGACCTACCCCAGCTGCTCAGCACAGTACTTTGGGGTCCGCCCACAGATGTGGTCAGGTCCCGTGGCAGTGTTGACTTTTGTCCTTTTGAGGGCTCTGACCACCTCTTCCCTGCTGAAGGTGATAGATGGATCACCACGATGGAGTGAGGAGATGATGGTCTTTAACTCTGTGCTATTTATTGTTGGGGAATATTGTAATGGTTTTGGTTGGGATTATACTGTCCACACAAAATGAGATGTATGCAGTCACTGTGTCTACCTGCTCATCAATGTTGCTAGAGGACAGTAAACAATTCCAGTCAGTCGTTTCAAAACAGCCCTGTAGACTGTCAACACTATCTGGAGTCTATTGTTTGATCTTCTTAGTCATTTTGTCTGAGCTCTTGACTACAGGTAGGTAAGCAGAAGCAAGCAAAATGCTGTTATGGTCTGCAGAGCCTGAAGGGGGGAGGGGAACAGCTCTGTATGCGTTTGGAATAGAACCATAGCATTTGTCTAGTGTCTTGCCAAGTCAATATACTGATCAAACCCTTTGAGGGTTTTGTCAAGTCAACAGTGGTTAAGATCACCCATAATAAATTTGGGTGCATCTGAAGACATTTCTTTTAACCTGTTCAAGGTGTTCTTGACGTGTTCAGTGACAGCAGGAGTTTTCGCTTTGGGTTGGATGTAAACCAGGATCATAAAAAATGTGTGGTTATTCCTGTGGGAGTTGGAATGAGCGAAGGGAGATAGCCAGTAGTTCAATATCGGAGTTACACAGCTCTGCCCTGACCACAACAGATGAGCACCAGTGTGTGTTAATGATGCAAACCCTCCCCTCCATGATGCTTTCCAGTGGGTACAGTGTCTCTGTCAAGCCTTACGGGAGAGCCAAAGCCATCTATGTGCAGGGCATCATTCCTGTCGTTTTCATTTAACCATGTCTCAGTAAATGCTAGAATTGATGCCGTCCGATATTCATACATGTGATTGACGTCGGCTTGCGATTCGTCCATCTTGTTGCGGAGTGAGCGTACGTTAGCAAGAATAATTGAAGGAAGAATCCAATGTTTCACTTTCCCACGCTTCAGTCTATCTCTGACTCCTGCTTTTTTCTTCCCCCGCCATGTTACCTTTTTTTAATGATATGACGTGTCTGGATGTCCAGGTATGTGTTTACGTTGTATCACCTCTGGTAGCTTCTCGGGGAAGACAAGTTAGTCAACTTGCAACTGCAGCTGAAGAAGCTGGTCCCTGGACTATGTAGTCCGCTGTGTGTCTGGAAGGCTGTATCCACTTGATAAAAAATAGTCCATGAGGTGCAGCAGGAACATAGTAATCCACAGGATCCTAGTGCAATCCATCATCCAGTGTCAGAGCGAGTGCTAAGTAGCACTAGCCTTGTTAGCTCCCGTGCTTCAGACAGCTCTAACAGCACAAGACAAACTCTTAAACAGGCGCGAGTTGTCCATGATATAAGAGACAAGTTGCCATTGTCCATCCAAATAGTCTTAAAAGCAGCATAAGAACACATACAATGAGTAAAAGCAGCTGTAAAGCGAAATGTCTTTCAGAAACCGTAACTGCATTGGCGACGACGAATTTGAGCGAAAAGAGTTCGCCGGCACATAAAATGATCTTGCGGGCCAGATGTGGCACTCAGGCCTTGTGTTTGACATATGTGGTCTATGGTCAAGTCTGATTTACATACAGTCTATGGTGTAAACGGAGGACCCCTGCAAGTGTTTACTCCATCATCCGTCGGTTTGTCTCACAGCTGATTATTAATGAGGATGCTTATGAACCGGAGCTTTAATTACGAACCAGTCAATGGAAACAAACTCCAGGGGTATAAAATGCCTACAAGGGGAAAAAACTCTCAATGCAACAATACTGACCCAAAATAATTCTCTCTGATGTTGTATTGAATATGTATCAGCAGGCTGAGACTTCATTAAAGTGGAGAGAGCAAATAAACCCTGTTTTTGAGGGGCCCAGCCAGCAGCAGCAATAACAGGAAGGAAGCAGCTCATCAGACCGAGTCTCCTCTCAAATGGATTTAATCACAGCTTTAATTACGATGTGTGTGTGTTTTCATTGGGGTGTCACTCAGAGCGTCTGAGAGTAATACATTTCTGACAGGATCCCTGAAACCCTTTCCATGTCAAGGACCTCCAGATTTAATTTGATTTTAGAGCCACAGAGAACCTCATTAATAACAGTATTGATTAGTGGATTTAATACTTGAGTTAGAACAAAAATAACAAACTATTTTTATATGGATTTGATTTTAGTTGGAACAGCTGATGGTAATTTCTATTACATCATTTTTGGATTTATTGATTAAACAGGTTACAGGAAAATTTAAATTAAATGCTTCAAATTGATAATAAAAACAGACTCAATAGAGATTATATTATCATAAATATTATTGTATTATTTTCCTTCCATATATAATAATTTATTGTGTTTATAACAGTATTAATGGGCGATGGACACATTTTTCTTTTTTATGATTGGCTTTCTGGATGTCAGGAAGTATTTTAGTAACTCAGACTTTATCATGATGAATATAAGTCAAAATCAATTCTTATCAAAGCTTAATAATAAATGCTAATCATAAATAATTGTGGTAAATTAGTTGCTTATGTATCAAATATACGCTTTTAATTATAAAAAATCCTCCATAGTAATTTCTAGTTTTTGTTCACTAACTGCAAATTCAAGAACTGAGGAATGTTCCTTCAATTGTATGACTAAATAAATAATTTTCAATAAATATTTGACAAAATAACTATTTGTAGCAAATAATGCCTTTCAAACAATGACAACCTCTAAAACAAATACTACAACTACTATGACAACAACAACAACAACAACCAGAAGAACTATTACTATTACTATAATTGATCAATTATATTATTTTTGATATTTTGTTAATTATCTAATTGTGAATGTGTTGCCTATAAGTGTCTGTTAGTTTAGATTGATGACATGATTACTCCTGAATTGAGGTGTTTCAGTCGCCCTCTGGTGGTTGAGTGTAGTATCCCTCCCGCATGTTAGCATGTCCTGACTCCAAATAACTTCAAATGTGGAGGAGGGCATAATGATACATTAATAATAATACATAATGTGGTATAATATAGTTTGGTGACAAAACTTGAAAATATCCATTCAAAATGTAACAAAGGAATATTTCTCTTTAATATTTCTGACTCAATCTATACTGTAATTTAAAGAGACCACAAGTGTGCATGACTACAGTATTTTTCAGAATGCTGGGTCTTTGTAGGTTTTTCTTGTAAACAAATTAAGAGTTATTTTGCCTTGGTTTTGATTAAGGACAGACGAGAATGTGCCAGAGGAGCGGCTGCGTGTTATAAAACCCAGCAGTGAGCGTGTTGGGCTCAGAGGAAGGCAGATTAACATATTGTATCCTTGTGTGAGAAGCAAGGTCGCCTGGCTCACTACCTCATATCATCCACCACTGCTCCGTCCGTGCTGCTCTCCTGCTCCTCTTCCAGATGGCGTTAACAGATGAAACCATCAGAGAACTTCCATTATTAACTACCTGCTCTGTGTGAAACACTGAATAACAGGTTTATGGCCACATGCAACTGAATATTCCCTTTTTTTTGGTT
>JAFBJT010087951.1:42509-64655 GCA_016785325.1 Chascanopsetta lugubris
CAGTGTGGGCGTGTCCCCGGTCGGCCATCTTGCTGAATCCTAACTCCTCTTCCTGGTTCCCGGCTCATTCAAAAACGAGCACAAAGGCGGAGCACACACGGAGGCCTCGGCGCCGCCGGACCACTCCAGGTCTCAGCCCAACAGAGCTCGATTCCAGCCGCTGACAAATTATCTTTTGATTTGAAATGGACCATTTCCTTAAATACCTGTATTCCTAATGAGTCCACCCCCCCCCCCCCTCCCTCCCTCGTTCGCCCTGTTCTGGTTCTCCACTTGTCTTGCTATTAGTGTCCAGGGAGCCCGGCAGCGAGTTGCCCGACTGCCTGGCTGCCTGAGTGATTAACTAAGGCTCGGGGCTGACAGGCTAGCTACCCCCTGATACGAGAAGGAGGGAAGTGGGGGTGGGGGGTGGGGGGGGGGGTACTGTGGGGGCTCTGTTTAGCAAGGCAGAGGACGGGATGGAGAGGGAGGAGGAGGATTGCGGATGGAAATCAGGAGGAGAAACAAAGCCATAGGAGTAAGAATGCAGTTCCAGCGCAGAGACGACAGGAGATGTTGGTGAAGGTGATGAAGTGGAGGATGATGGGGCATCGTCGGGCAAAGGAATGGAGGAGGAGAGAGAGAGAGAGAGAGAGAGAGAGAGAGAGAGAGAGAGAGAGAGAGAGAGAGAGAGAGAGAGAGAGAGAGAGAGAGAGAGAGAGAGAGGATCGATGCCCCTGGGCTGCACATGGGAAGTCCCTCATGAGATGAACAGTGAAGTCTATGTGGTGATCGCAGCTCAAGCAGAAGTAATGATCTCATCCAGGGGAGAAGAGGCCAGTGGGGACTTGCTTATAGTATAAATATATAAATATATATATATATATATATATATATATACACACAGAATAGATGATGCAGGAGGTGTGCAGGTGTGCAGGAGGACTATGTATAGCAGGTATCAGATTCCTCTAAATCAAGCATTTAGCACCCCCTGTACCTCTGCGCTGAACGTTGTGAATCAGTGCAGACAGCTGCTCCGATGACAGGGAGCACTTTTAGAGAAGAATCCTCCTGTGGTTGGACGGCGCAGAGGAGGAGGAGGAGGAGGGGGAGGAGGAGGAGGGGGAGGAGGGGGGGGAGGAGGAGGGAAAATAGGTTCATTAGCACGTAGAAGAAGCGCAAAAAGAATGGATGTATGGCTTCCATGCGCTGGCCCCGGCTCTGGTACGTCAGATCTGTTCTGATGAACATGTTTGAAGACAACAGCACCTTCCCCCGGGGGGCCGTCTTAATTGACATCAAACATCAAGACGCAGCAATTAAAATGTTCCATTTATAACTCCGAGAATTTGGACTTCAAAGGTGGTTGGAGGCCGTCACACGCTAAAGTCATTTGTTTAGTTTGAACAAAGAAAAAGATGGTGGTGTTATTGTTTACTGATTGCGTTGTCAAGTGGAAGTAGATATCAAAGGTCCCTCGGTTCCTGCAGACTGCTCATACATGAGGCTCGCAGTGGGCGGTTCACTCATCGGCCATCTTGCAGATGCCTAACTCCTCCTACTTCCTGGTTTGTCTAAAAAATGGGGCAAAAAGAAGAGGCGGAGCACAGGTAGAGCTGGGGGTGGGGCCCATGGTGCTGTCGCAGTTTCCACAGAAGGTTCAGCCCAGGTGTCACTCAAGAGGCCACGCCCCTTAATCATGCACAATTCATTAGCATGCTAATTGACTTCTCAATATTCCGATTTCGGAATGGAAGCGTCATATATGTGCGATAGAAACACGATGAAATTCTTGGTGCTTTTCACTGTGAACACCAATTAACGGCAAAAGTTAAAAACAGGACATTCGAATGTTAAAGACAGGAAGTGTTAGCATGCTAATTTGCTTCTCTGGCACTTTAGGTTGATACTTGAAAATGTAAAATAGGTCAGTGTCTGAGTGAAGGACCCTTCATGCTCAGACTCTCCGTGAATGTAAGGTTCTTGTCTTCTTGGATTGACTCGCGCTGCGTACGGAGTCAGGCTTTTATACGGCGCCGTGCTTTACTGCAGAGACACCAGTCTTTGTTGTCGTTGATGCACGAAGGTCTTACCGGCGGCTGTGTGGGAGAGGAAAACATTTTTTATTTTATTTTATTTTTTTTAAAGCACGAAAGGAAAACATCGGCAAACATAAGTGGGAGTGCAGCCTTTATTTAAACGAATGCATCACTTAGCCTGAGCCCTGCACTTAAAGGATCAGGGATGGAAACCAAAGGATTGTCGACCTGTAGGGCTGCTGTTGTTGTTGTTGTTGTGTACATCCACGTTTTCAATTAAGAGAAGGTAGAGAGAGAGAGAGAGAGAGAGAGAGAGAGAGAGGGGGGGGGAGAGTGGCGGTCGAGGAGTGGGTGCAGAGGAAGTGGACCTGTCACCGTGTTGATATCCCTGCTGTTAGAGGAACGTTCTCAGGTGCAGGGTCTGGCAGTCTCCAGTGTTTACAGTGGAGCATCATTAGCAGCCGGGCGTCTCACAGCCTTAAAATGTCATATATCCACAGTAATGAACAGTGAGCGCGCCGGCGCTATATTCCCCAAACCCGCTGCAGCGGCCACATTAATCCAAATGTTCAAACTCTGCCACTCGAGTCCCTCCACTCATTAACGGTGGCAGATATCAGGATAGGAATAATGAGGAAGTGCCCGCAAGTCAGGACATGTATTAAAGAAATAGGTGTGTGAGAGAGAGAGAGAGAGAGAGAGAGAGAGAGGGGGAGAGAGGGAGAGGGAGAGAGAGAGAGCGAGAAAGTAAAGGCTGTCATAAGTGGGGAAATACCCCTGAGGAATGGTCCTGGACTCGGATGACAAACAGCCTGAGTTGGTTTAGTTTGAGACGGTGACGGAGTCGTTCTCCTCGTGTCAGAAACATCATCAGAAATATACACGACTCGCTCGTCGAGACCAATCGTACAAAGAAAAGTCCGTTTTTTAAATAATTAGTGTTTCTTTTACAAAAAAAAGAGAGAAAAATGGACTAAACTCTTCAAAGTCATTCAATGTCATCTTTAATTTGGCTCCAAAATTATTTGAAAATAAAATAATCAAATATATGAATGAATAAAAATATCTGGACTACCGTTTAAAAAAATATAAAAATGTATTTGACAAATATTTGATGGTCGGATGCAGGATGATTTTTCCAAAGTGTAGAAATCACGCTAGTTTAATGACCTGCACTTACTATGCTGGGACACTAGATGGAGCCTGTGAGCCTGCAGAGTCAGCGAGCGACAACCAAAACATGTGTTCTGTCCTCATGAAGTGTGATGTCATCAGTGTGCATGTTTTAAAAGCTGTTAGAACTATTGATAATCAGGATGAAGACAGAATAGATACATATACAAGGAAAGTTTAAAAAAAAAATAGAATCTGACTTATTGAACAGGTTTAGTTCCCTGGTGGTTCTGAGCTTCCTAATGAACGAGGGCCAGAACCAGTCAGCTACAACAACACGAGGGAATATCACATTTTGCCACTTGTTTGAAAAAAAAAAAGAAAAATAAATAGATAAACTCCCTGGAGGTGTGATTGTTTCCTTTCCCCCCCAAAAAATAAATAAAAATAGTCCTGTGAGTAAAGTCGCCCACGGTGACAGAGCTGGTGCAAAGTGGAGCTGTGAACGAATCCATCATCTCCTGTTTATCTTCTTCTTCCTCTCTGATTTATCTGCGGTTGCGTTGCATTCGTTCTCCACTGTTATTTTCCAACTGGACATTTAAACTCTCAAAGAAATGAAAAGTCGCTTATTAAAAAATGGGAGACTCGCTCATTTCCTCCCCTGCTTTATTGGAAAAAGCCAAATAATCACCGGACGCTCGTTTCCACAACATCTACTAGAAAGAGTTTAACTACTTTGTACCATGAATAATGGTTTTTTATTCATTCTTTTTTTGGCTTCGTCTGCTGCACAGAGCGATTCTTATTATACATCCATCCATCAAGGAAGCAGATTGTGTCAATGTGAAATGTGGCCAAAGCTTGGCTGAATATTGTTTTTCCATTTCAAGTGATCAAAGAATATTGCAACTCATTGCGCGTCCACGGGACCGTTAAGATAAACGTGTTTCATGTAAACAAATCGGATCCGTACGCAGAGGTCAGTCCAAGGTAAGCTAACATGCTAAAGTACCGTGAATGCTAACCTGAGAGAAAATAACCAGCAGGGCGAAAGACATGAGAAGCTGGAGGAGGACACCACAACCTGCCCGAGAGAGAGTGCGCTGCCCTGCTTTAAATACCCGGGGCAAGGGGGTGGAGCTCCTGACAAACAGGTGGAGGTGATCAGGCACAATGATCGGTGGTCTGTGTCGGGGCGTGTGCAGCGCGAGGCCTGCGGGCCAACTGTCGTCCATGAAGCATTTTTAAGTGGCTCCGCACGTAGCGCCCCCTATTGTTGAGGTGGAAACGCCCTCAGACTGATGCACGTGCGTTAGAAACCCATCCGCACCGGAGCGCAGGGCCAAGGGAAGCAGCCTTGCATCATTCGCTTCACACCAACCGACGGATGAACCCGCGCATTAGCCATAAGCGAGCTAAAGCGCACACGCTAACCTCCGTCACGGACTGACCTCAGAACTCTACGTTAACTCCAAAAGCTTTAAAAAATTTTTTTTTTTCCTCCAGACCTCTAACTCCCTTTTATCCCCCCCGACTTTTACATTTCTGAAGCGGATCCACAGAGCGGCGCCGCGTTTCTGCTTTGACGTCGATTCACAGCGTTTTCTTCACCTGCTTCCATTCACGCCGCGTCTTCCGGCGAAATCCCCGTGTTTGCATAATCGTGCGTGAAATTCGGAATCGGCGTCCCACAGAGTGGCGGTGGAATGACACACAAAGAAGACGTGTGATGATGTCGTGTTTTTGGGGCTTCGTGCGCCAACTTCTTTGTTGAGTGATAAACAGCGCGGCGCTGTTTGCAGGTGGTGGAGTGACGGTGAAGTCGGCCGTGACTCGGCAGGAGCCCGACGAATCAACCGGCTGAGATCTTTAATTCATCGCATGACTCGCTCGGAGTCAGAGTCTCCCTTTGCATGAGAGCGCTTTCTGAGAGTGATTTGTATGTGGTGGTGGTTTGAGGACGGAGTTCGTGTTTGAGTTATGCCTATATATTAATACTCCGGCGCAGATTATGACTTCAGCGATTTGTTTTGATATTTGAAAAGAGACCTACGATGCTTTTCCCGGTAGTTAGAGCTGGTACTTTGTGCTCTTGAACCCAGATTACAAAATCAAGTCTCGTCTTTTGAGACGAATTAGACGCTGCAACATTAAAATATTGAAACAATTCAATTCACCATTTGAATTCACCACAAAATAAATAAATAATTCCAAATATATGAAAACCCACTCAACTGACCTCAGTCAGTGGTTTTGCATTTTGGCTTCATCATCATAGAGGGCAAGATAGTAAATAAAAAAATAAAAAAATAAAAAAATAAATAAAATGAAGCATCACGCACAGAGGGAGTGATGAGAGTGGAGTGTGGACACAAAGTATATTTAGGTTTCCTTTCATGTATCCAAAGTGACTGTGAATGACAGAAGTACTTATGCGGCGCCTTTTCACATCCAATCTAAACTCCAATCACTTTTATCTCCCGCTCGTTCCTCACTCTGACAACTTGTTCCTCTTATCTCATCCTCGCTCAATCTCCTGTGTCTCATGTGGCAGCAGAAAAAAACAGACTTTCACTCATTTACATCCAGGACGGCGCTCATCGGTTTGCTTGTTTTGATCAGTGGGCTGGATTATTGTGATTCGCAGGAGAAAGACATCACAGAAAATTGGCTCCGGTGGTAAAATGGAGGATGTACAGCGGCTTTACAGATGTTTCGAGTCATTCTCAAATATTCACTCAGGGCCTTTTATCATTTTGGGTCTGTGTCAGGGATGGAAGCCGTTATCTCATCTTCAAGGCCACAGTACATTATTTATTTATTCATCATTTATTTATTGAAATATATTTGCATATATTTGATTTCCTTATATAAAATAAAATGTGCTGTACATATGGGCAAAAACACGTATGACATGTAGATATGCATATCATAGTATGTTGAGCCCATACATACCTTTCTTTAAGTGTATGTGAAATGAACTTATTAACATGTCAAAGCATTTAAGAGTTAGTTCCCATGTGCTCCATATAGTGTCATTTATTATGGACGAATCAGTATCTTCATCTATTGTATATATTTACAGTCTGTGCATGTTTATCCAACATATATGGGATTAGATTGTAGTATTTTATCTAAAGGTATAATTTCACAAACTGTGTACCCTACATGTACTTATGAATTGTATTCTGGGATTTCCATATGTTATGACTTTATATAAATGTATTACATACTAAACATTGATTGTATACATTGTTGTGCATTTGATGTGATGTATATGTTGGTCATTGAACGTCGTCGAAACAGATCATTTTTTTCAAGTCATCACACGTCTCTGTACAATTCTACCACTTTTGAAGATGTTGCCATTTTTTTTGTTGACGTTAAAACAAGATGCTAACTTCAGGGTATATCATCTAAATGTTTTGTTCATAGAAATCAAGCACAGAGCACAGTTTCCACGGCCTTGAGCTGCAGTCGTGTTGTCACACGTCGGCTCCATCAGTTGCCTCTGTAACATGGGAAAAACACAACGAGGCGATAATAGCGTGTTCCTCGTTTCCTCTACACGTGTGGAAAACCTCGCACCCGACTCCTGCAGGACTTCCAGCACATTCCCATGTCACTGCGGAAGGTTTTTGTTCTGGGAAGCAAAACAAAAAAAGATGCAGCGTTCAGGCTACTGCAGCACGGCATGACTTGCAAAGACAGCACTTCATCTGTCATATACCCGACTCAGCAGGAATCACAAAAAAAGTGTGTGGTCGGCTGTTGTTTGTTATCTCTTTCGTTTACATTCTGCAAAACACAACCAGAGACTTTCTTTGTTTCATTGTGTGACACCTCATTACAATGTGCATTATCTCCAGACACTTTGCATAATGAGGATGACGCTTTGTTGTATCGGGGAGGAAACCACCAATTACCACACTGGGTTAGCAAGTAGCGACTGGAGGGAAGCCATCTTGGTTTTAACGGCGGGGATTGCAAAAAAGGGAGGTACAGACGTAAGGGCCCTACGTCGTAAAGCTGCAGAATGTATCATTTTGTAATTGCATATAAGAATAAATGTGTTTCGGTGGTTTTATCCTGGATGATGAGCAGCTGTTTGGTCTTCCTCTCTCCATTAACGCAACTCACACGGGAGCGAACATGGATTTTTCTCCTGATATAAACAAACTCACACGTTTTCTTTACAAACCCTCACTGGCTGAGATGTTGGAGAAGAGAAATGGGACACAGAGAGGAAACAGGAAATGAGAGTTTTCGTAGTAAAACCCATTTTCTGATGGTGGAAGTGGACAATCTGAAAATATCTCGTTTGGTCGGTTGAAAGCCAAACCTCTTCAAACTGATGTATTAATGAACATTTTTTATTTTGTTACATAAGGAGACTTAAACTGGCCAAAACCCCATGACCTGTAGGGTTAGGCTTGAAGTCAGGGTTAGGTTCAGGGGTTAGGGTTCATGATAGGGGTTAAGGTTAAGGTTAGGTTTTGGGGTTAGGGTTAGGTTTAAAGGTTAGGGTCAGGTCCAGAGGTTAGGGTAAAGGTTAGGTTTATGGGTTAGGTTTAAAGGTCAGGATAAAGGTTAGGCTTACGTTCAGAGGTTAGGCTTGGAGCTCAGGGTTAGGTTTAAAGGTTAGGGTCAGGTCCAGAGGTTAGGGTAAAGGTTAGGTTTATGGGTTAGGTTTAGAGGTCAGGATAAAGGTTAGGCTTAAGTTCAGAGGTTAGGCTTGGGGCTCAGGGTTAGGTATAGAGGTTAGGGTTAGGTTCAGGGGTTAGGGGGGCATCGGCTCTGGTTGCTCCACACCCATGGTAGAAGTGGGCAGGTGCAGGAACGTGGCCCTTATTATTGACCACCTGGGGGGGCCGGGGGCCTCTGGTGGGGGCCAGACGATGACACTTCGAAAATAAGCAACTGTATCATGAATTGAGGTTGGCAGCCTCCGTGCACGTCTGGGCCATTTTTCAAATAAGCATCTCCGGACCCCCAGAGGTAACCGAGGTGCCTCTGCTATCACAAGCAATTGGAATAGAAATGAACATGCCATCTTTGTGTGTGTGTGTGTGTGTGTGTGTGTGTGTGTGTGTGTTCATAAGGCGAGAGGGCAAACTGTGATGCGCTGGAAACAAAGAGAGACATGTTTTATTTTCGACCGAAATGAGGTGAGCATGTGTTTGTTACAGGAGTCGCACTCATTTCCTGTGTGTTCCTGAAAGAATAAGATCAAAGGAGTGAAGGACACTAAGGTTGTCGAGTCCTGTCGCCTGTGACGGAGCGGAAATAGCTCACGTCGGAGTTTCTATCTTCAAAAGTTTTGTAAATGCTTTTCCGAGGAAAAGTGTGACATCAGCTTTCTAACCCCAGACATGAGGGTTTGTATTTGGAGATAAGACGGTGGTTCAAAAAGTTCTCAGCCTGACTCATAAAACACCACAGAGGATGTGTGTGATTTTCATTCGCCTTCATTTAAGGTACATTGTGTACGATGTAGTGACACCTAGTGGTGTCTAGTTTGTCCACTCGGGGCTACTGTGTTGAGTCTGAGATTCAATAAAAGTGAATCTTATAACGTTTGGGAAAGTGAAAGAATAGCCACTCAAAATGTTATGTGTTATTGTGTGTTGCATTTGTGCCAAAGGAAACGGGAATAATATACGAAATCACCCTTTAAACTTAACTTAAACCTGGGATCTTCCATGACTGATCATTTCATTTTATATATCCACAATCATTTTCACCTCAATTTTACGTAATGGAGATTTAGGTAATAAAAGATTACACCTTGAGCCTTCAGATTCTCTTCAGCTGCACGGATGACTTCATAACGTCTCCAAAAACGGCAACCACACGAGTAAGATTCCAGATTTGCTTTGATCCTTTGACTTGACATCAAAGGCGCGCACACATATCTTGCCTTTGATCTCAAATCTCGCTGGATCCGTTTGAAAACAGGCCAAAAGTATATCAATTCTTATTCGGGTGTCGACATTCAGCGGCCGCCATCTTGCAGACACACGTGTTTTTGTGGACATGTGACATCAGACTTCAAAGCACTTCTCCCGGAGTAGGCCTAGCAGTTTTTGAACCACCCTTTGTAATTCCCCCGCGATCTCCGTTTCCATCAACACCTTTCACATCAAAACAGCTTTAAATGTATCTGACAGGAACAGCAGGAGTATTTTGCGAGAGGTAATTCCTGAAAGCCATTTCCAAATAGCGAGATTGAGGACTTCTAATCTCTTCACTCCATTATCTCAAATGTTTCATCCACTCCGCCGCCACGCGCTCAAATCTGATGATTCGGCGGCGAAGAGGCCCGGGTCTCGGAACCCGTCACGCCTGAGCAGAACTTGGCAGGGCTTGATTGAGGAACACATTTGCATTTGGCCGAGCCAATCAGAATTTTTATAGACCCTCCCTTTTCGCAATTACATATTCTCCGTGTTAATGTTACTTTCAGATGGAATTAGCTCTTTATGTGCTCCGATGCTTGTAGTCCATTAATTTAGTTTTATTGCCGCTAAATTACATTCACTTACCCCCTCTGGCAAGGCAGCGCCGTGTGCATAAAAATAACTTATATCCCCCTAAACAGTTGTTCGGAAAATTCTCAGCCCCAGCGAGGCCTACATAGAGGTAGATCGCATGCGACCTTCAAATTTCCTTCAGACTTTTATTTTGACAGGAAGCGGATTGATCTTTGGAGGATGTGGCATTGAGACGAAGATGATGATGATGACGATGATGGCGGAGGTATGGTCACCTTCACCCAACACATTCTCTGCAGACGCTGCCATCCCTTAACATTTTAGTGCCACTATTAAGGCATGACGAGTTTGCACTGGAGAGAGAGAGAGAGAGAGAGAGAGAGAGAATCATTTTGTGTCTGAACTATGTTATCAAAGGGCTGTGCAGACAGCTCCGGGTGGGGTGGGCGGCGGCGGGGGGGGGGGGGGGGGGGGGGCCAAAAGGACCCGGGGGGGGGGGGAAAGGGGGGGGGGGGGGGGGGGGGGGGGGGGGGGGGGGGGGGGGGGGGCGGAGCCACAAGGACCCGAGCTGAGGAGGAACAACACTGAACTGAGATGTAAACACAAACATTTTCTTTACGTTTGAAAAAACGTCCAAATATAAATCTGCGATAACTTGGATTGTGTTACCGTGATGAGGGACGGTAGCACATTATATTACTGTTTGAAACTGTGCATAATTAAGGGGCGTGGCCTCTTGAGTGACACCTGGGCCGACCGTCTGTGGATGCTGCGCCTGCTCCTACTCTCTGCACTCTGCCTCTTTGCCCATATTTGGACTAAAACAGGAAGTGCTTCTCTCTCAGGCCTATGGAAAACATCCACGTGGCGTTTCACCATGTTTCTGATTGAATATTCAAGTGGCTTAAAGAAGTGGAATGTGAGACGCTCAGCGCTGACTGCTTCCTCCACGGCCCCGCGCGAAGAGAACGCCTTTTCCCATCAGCCCCCGGCACAGATCTGTCGGAGCCCCTCGGCGCTGCAGCGGCTCGGTCGGGGCTTTACAGCTTCTGATTGCTGTGTGATGTGAAGTGGAGCCGCACATGGACCCCAACCTGAACACCCCCCCCACCCAACCCCCCCAACCCCCCCCCCCCCACTACCACCACCACCATCCCTTCCCCATCCCCACCCCCCATGTGAGAATTCCATGAGCTCTCAGGATTTTTTTTCCCCACAAAACTCGGACATGGGTTTTTAACTTTAACGCAAATCTGCTGCAGATCCGTCCACTGACAGTGCACTTGAATTAAAAAAGCAATGTTATATATATATCTATAAAAAAATAATTATAACCTTGAAGCTCACAATGGTGTGTTTAAGAAATCTGAATTCACATTTGTGAGTTTTTGCTTTGGATGAACATCCTTTGAGTCAGTGTGATTGCAAGTTCGCTGTAATACTTGGAATCACAGTGATTATAATAATAAAGGCAGAGAGAGGATCCTCAGCGCAGAGATAACCTCATCCAAACTTTTTCAAAGACGTTGAACAAACTGTCTCTGAGAGTATCAGCTCGTCCTGCGCACTGCACCTTTAAACCTGGCACCGAGTCACACGCAGTTGAGCTTTGCACTTGAATTAAAAAAGCAATGTTATATATATATCTATAAAAAAAATAATTATAACCTTGAAGCTCACAATGGTGTGTTTAAGAAATCTGAATTCACATCTGTGAGTTTTTGCTTTGGATGAACATCCTTTGAGTCAGTGTGATTGCAAGTTCGCTGTAATACTTGGAATCACAGTGATTATAATAATAAAGGCAGAGAGAGGATCCTCAGCGCAGAGATAACCTCATCCAAACTTTTTCAAAGACGTTGAACAAACTGTCTCTGAGAGTATCAGCTCGTCCTGCGCACTGCACCTTTAAACCTGGCACCGAGTCACACGCAGTTGAGCTTCCTTTTCAACCACTTGAGCCAAAGAGGTAATTTTCAGCCGTGTCCGATGCTTTTTGTTTGTCAGCACCAGAACAACTCGGCACATTTCCCTCGGAACTTGATGGAAGGGTGGGACGCGAGCCAAGAACGGGATGTGAACCACGCTGAGGGATATGGGATTTTTTTTTCATTTTATTTTTTTATGAGATTCACATTCTCACCACTTTTTCCTGGGCAATAATTCATGCGCTAAAAAAAAATAAAAAAATCAGATATCTATGAGTGTTGTGAGCTCGATTGGATTTAAGGCGACTGCTGCTGCTGCTGCTGCTGCTGCTGCTGCTGCTGCTGCAGCTGCTGCTGCTGCTGGGCCTTGGCAGTGGAATGCACTCCACCAAATGCTGTGTTTTGATGGATGGCTCATGATGGCTGCCTGAGCATGAAGGAATCCAATTCATGACTCCTCCCTCCCTCCCTCCCTGCACTCGGCCGTGCGGCGCTTTAATGAAAATATCCCTTATTTGGTTCTAATCCAAACAAAAGGCAGCTCAGACGGCGGAACCTTCCATTCAGATGCTGCCCCTGATTGTTGTGATGCATGGATGGTTGTGTTTCGTGCCTGAATCACGATGCAGAAAAATAATGACAGAGGCAAAACACCCGTCGGTGCCGAACATGATACACTGTGTTCCATTGGATGCTGGGAGGGGGCGGAGCCCCTGCTGGGCCGGCGTAATCACAGAATTAGTATGTGGCGGCGCGTTCAGGGGAATCTGGTGAGATGTTGAAACTCATTCCGATCATGTTCTTGTTGGTTTGGGTGAAATTCGACTCATCTCTGAATTTTTCAAAAGAAATGATTTCAAGGCAGCTGTGGCCTAACAGGTTTTACCGACATGGCTTTTATTTTGAAATCAAATCAGAAATTCTTCTGCACGCTCCTCTTCTTGCTCATCAGATCAGAGTGAGGGTCGGTCCGGTCACCGTCCGTTTCCAAACTTCCCTCTGAACTTTATAATACATGCAAATAAAGGCTGCCACAATTTCGCCGTGACTTTTATTTTGAAATCATATTGAAAAGTCTTGTCTCAGACCTGAATTGAATAGAAAATGCAGCTTCTTTATCCGGTATATTTCTTCAAAATGAGAAAAAGTTAGAATATCTGAACAATTTGAATCCAATCGAGTAAATCTAGCACAAAGCTCTGGTGTAGTTTTCCCAGCGGGCGGCAGCTCATCCCGACACCATGCTTATTCAGGAAAGTGCAAATTCATAAACATGTCCGCGCACGTCCTCTGCACATTAGTTTGATTTAAAGGTGACGAACCAGTTCAATCAAATCCCGATTTGTTTTAATTGTTGATGTCGGCCGCCGCCCGACACGTCGTTGGATTTCAACTCCATCTGCCACCGCTCTTCTGGGAAGCAGCGATTAGCATTTTTCTGACAGATAGCGCCATCATCTTCTTCATCTTCATCATCATCTTCTTCATCTTCATCATCATCTTCAGCACCGGCGGAATATATATATGATGGGGAACACTGGCGGAGGTTCGAGTCCCCGGAATCTTCTTTCATCATAAACAAGGGTTTGAACATCACAGAGGAAGGAAGGAAAAGAACGGCTACGACACGATATACGCACATGGTGCAATTCACCCGAGGGGGGAAGGGGGGGGGGGGTTGGGGGGGGGGGGGGGGGTGGCTGATGCTTTTATGTCACGGCTCTGAGTGAGACATAAACCCCGGCAAATTACAACAGAGGCAGAACCACCTGAGATAACAGGCTTTGATGCTAACATCCATCCATCAGCACCGATCCCGGAGATCCCACATCCAGGAATTCTCTCCGTGTGGCGTCAAGGCAACACATGTTTTTCATTCTTTTATTCCTCAGGTCGGGTTCAGACAAGGGTCTTGTTGTTTCTCAAGATTTATTTATTTATTTATTTGTTTATTTATTTTGTTTGTTTTACAAGAATTGACAGAAACAGAATTCTCATAAATAAATAAATCTCGATATTGGAAAGCAAAGCTGCCAACAATCCCGTTTCATACCACCACCCCTGGGAATGTCCATTTTCCAAAAGTGTTGAGTTAGCCTGACATGACTTTTATTTTGAAATCCAATCACACGCTCCACTTCCTGCTCGTTAGATCATACAAAATAGGGCTGGTCCAGTCAGCATCAGTATCAACCCAATCCTAACCTCATTCCTAACCTTTTTATTGACTTGACTTTTATTTTGAAATTAAATTGAAAGTTTTGGTGCAGATTCCACGTCCTGCTCAGACTGGTCAAGTCAATATATTGTGTTTTCTTTATTTATCATCTATGTTTTGATAGTTGTATAAAATGAACTGGTATGTGAGAAAAATAGGCGGTAGGTCGTGATTCAACAGGTATTAGTCACGTCGAGTTCCTGATGTCTGGAGGGATGAATGAGAATTAAATGAACAATCTCTTTTGATATTAAAGGTAAAAACAGCCGGCGCAGCGTTTCACCTCTCCAGGTTCTCGGCTCTCGGCTCGGCGAGTCATCAAAGAAAATCACCGGCAAAGTTTTACTCACAAAAGTCATTTCTTTCTCTGCATAATGCCTTTTTCAAAAGGACTCGTTCACAGATGCAATTTTGCAGATGAGTGGGAAAAGAAAGCTCAGAGTGATTTTCACCGACCTCTGGATTCAGCGCGACTTGGATGCAGACAAATGTCGCATTCCTCTAAATCTGTCTGAATCATCGCTTTGAATAAATTGCATGACAACCTTTTTTTGATTCAAACATTTCACAAAAAATGTTGTGTAACACCAACGGCAGGTTTCTATGAAGATTTGAAACTTTTGAAACTATTTGTCCTTCACATGAACTAATCAGCCTGTGTTATGACTGACTCCATTTGCTTACCTTGTACTTCATTATACTTTTCAATATAGTTACATTTTAATGTGTTACTCAAAAACCCTTTTTATGTGTTCAAATAAACAAAAGACCTAGAAGGCTGTTGTTCAACTGCCCCATACGCTGAGACTCAGAAAATACGATTATTTAATTTTTAAATTGAATTGATTTGATCGTGAACATCCAGTATGTTATGTCGTGGTGAAGTGAAAATGATTTCCCCTGGCCGGAATTTCATTTGATGTACTGATAATAATTGTATAATGATAGAATGAGCCTTTATATGGTAACCATGGTAACATCAATGATATCAATACAATTGTATAGTATGTATATTTATCCTCACATGTTGAGAGATAGTAAATCACTCATAGAGGCTTTAATGTTGAGTTGGGTGGTTAATGTGGTAATCCAACATTTTTGTCTCAAAAGTTAATAATGTAAATAAAATATATGTCTATAATATCATATAGGAACAAGCGTATATCATCTATAGACCACACATAAAAATTTATTTTATTTAGTGTATTAACAAACTGTATTATACATTTTATAGACAGTGTTTTTTTTTTTATAACATTTGTTTCACAAACGACGGCATTATAAAAATAAAAGCACATGTAACAGATATTGTTATGATGTCATGGTGTCCGGTGTTTCTCATAGTACAGCATCTACTATTTACTCACTTTGTTTATCATAGTTTCTTACAAAATTCTTGACTTGATTTTGTTTGTTTTTCTTTCTTTTTTTTAAAAAGGGAGAGAAGTGAGTTTGTGGTTGGATGTAGAAGCGAGAAAACAATGGGGGGTGTCCGTCAAAGTCTGAGCATTTATCTTTGAAGGTGAAACATAAAGAAAGAGAAATAAAAAAACAAAAACATGCTGGTGTTGAAATGTTCATGTTTACATTGCTTGGATAATACGCCATCTGCAAAAAGCTATTGTGTGTGTGTGTGATCGGGATTTGTGCAATATACAAACGCGTCGTCAACATGTGGGTGGAGCTTATAGAGTTATTATCTTCACCAGGAGAAAGAGCGGCAAAAAAATGAACGAGCTACGAGGCAAGTTTGGTGAAATCCTCCTTAATTCTACGATGTTGTACAAATTTATACGAAAAAGCCGACATGAGGATCTCAAACGCGCTCTTGAGATTCATGACAACAAAAATGTCACCCGATGTCTTCGCCGTGATCGGCTCCAGAATTGCTCTTAGCCATCGTCGGGGGGGGGGGGGGGGGGGTAAGCGGCGGGGGGGGGGGGGTGCGATAACGGCACCGCCATCTGTGTACACCTGGCCCGCCGCCCACTTATTAGCTACATAATTTGGTTGTTTCGTATTCCACGGTGTTGGGCTGCTTGGCAGTGAACGTCTGCAGCGCCGCCTGGATCCGGGCCACGTCGGTGGTGGACAGTTTGAGCCGGTGCCGGAGGAGACAGGAGAACAGGTCCAGGGGCTGGGCTCCGGGCGGCGAGAGCCGGTTCACCCGGTCCCGGATCTCCAGCAGCTGCAGCAGGGCCGAGTCCTGAGATCCCTGAGTGTACGGGTAGTCCAGCTGCAGGATCAGGTCCTGGATGGCCTCTGGGTCAAAGTGCATACTGTAGCCATACACCTGGATGCTGTTGATCTTCATGTAGCCCAGGTTGCGCCCCGGCTCCATGTACTCCAAGGGTTCGTAGTACACGGTACCGTTTCCGTTGGCGGAGGGTCCCCTGATCCGGCTGCGTAGGTAAAAGTGGACTGTCTCAAAAAAGGTTTTCCACTTGTTGCCCAAAGTCAAAGTCCAATTGTAACAGTCGTAGGGAAGGTCTAGTTTAGTCCTCTCCCAGTCCGGGTAGTTGTTCTGGTCAATGGGCATGATCCAGCTCTCCGAGTGGCTCCCGCCGAACGGGTTGATGTAGACCGACAGCATGGGGTCCAGAGTGCTGTTCTTGGTAAGGCAGATCTGTACCGACATCCCCAGGAGCATGTGGACGTGGTTGGACTTGTACTTGTTGCTCTTCAGCGTCAGCAGCATCCTCTTCCTCCACGACGGATCGAACCAGCTGTTGAGCTTGACGTCGTTGCTGACAAAGATCCCGTGGATGCCGATGCGGTTGTCCCGTTTTTGAAGCAGGTAGCGCAGCTCCAGGTCCTGCAGGTCCGTCTCGAAGCCGATGTAGTGGTCGGTGGAGTCGGGCACCTCGTTGCGGCACATGCCCTGGCTCAGCATGTAGCCCTGGTTGCAGGTGGCGCAGCGCGAGCGGTTCTCGTAGGAGCAGGAGGCGCAAGAGGTGCCCTCGCCCACCGCGCAGGGGATCACGCCCTGGCAGGGCGGGTGCTCGTAGGGGCAGGAGCAGCTGCGAGTCTCCTCCAGGTAGGAGCCGATGTAGTTGTTCTCGCTGCAGTACATGATGGACAGGATGTAGTTAAGCCAGTAACTGAAGGGTCTGGAACAGAGAGAACACAGGAAGTCAACTTTACTGAGGGGTCTGGAACAGAGAGAACACAGGAAGTCAACTTTACTGAAGGGTCTGGAACAAAGGGATCGCAGGAAGTCAACTTTACTGAAGGGTCTGGAACAGAGAGAACACAGGAAGTCAACTTTACTGAGGGGTCTGGAACAGAGAGAACACAGGAAGTCAACTTTACTGAAGGGTCTGGAACAAAGGGATTGCAGGAAGTCAACTTTACTGAAGGGTCTGGAACAGAGAGAACACAGGAAGTCAACTTTACTGAAGGGTCTGGAACAGAGAGAACACAGGAAGTCAACTTTACTGAAGGGTCTGGAACAGAGAGACCACAGGAAGTCAACTTTACTGAAGGGTCTGGAACAGAGAGAACACAGGAAGTCAACTTTACTGAAGGGTCTGGAACAGAGAGAACACAGGAAGTCAACTTTACTGAAGGGTCTGGAACAAAGGGATCACAGGAAGTCGTCTTTACTAAAGGGTCATGAAGTCAAGGAAAGTAAAAAGTAAGTAAGTTAGAGACCAGTCACTTTCTGAAGTGTCTGTGACTGGGACTGTACAAGTAGCAATTGTCAGATGTTTTATTTTCATTGTGCGACACAAACTAAATCAAAATATTTGTGCGGCGCGGAGCAGATGGACGCGACGACATGAATATGATCTCGCGAATCAGCCTTTCACCCTCTTTGTTTCACGTGTCTCTTCTCCGGGTCTCTGGCAGAGCGTGAGGTGTTGTGTGACTGCTAAACGAATCTGGCGGAAACAAAGACGCATGTGGACAACATTTATATTTGAAAAAACATGTTTCTGAAGAAAGAGACATTTGTCCGTCATTTGTTTGAATGAGTACAAGCTGTTGCAGTTGTAGGAGAACTTAGAGTTTCCTTTAGTTACCATTAAAACTTAAATGGTGGGCCCTTACCCTAATCCTAACCCTAATCCTAACGCTAACCCTCATCCTAACGCTAACCCTCATCCTAACGCTAACCCTCATCCCGATTGGCCCATTAGTGACTGTGGTGATAAGACAACAGAGCGGAACAGAGTCAAATCCGCATTTGAGCGGAGGAGGTTTCAAAGCTACTTTTTTGTTATTTATTCATAAAATTGCAGAAATAAACATTCCAACTTCCTGCCAAATAATGTGACCTCAGAATAAAGCTGATCAGGGACACAGTTTGCCCCCAGTCAGGAAACAAATTGGGGGCTGTGACCCTTCTACCTCTGGAGCCACAGCTGTTTACGGTCCCACATTTGTAGAAGCCATTTCATTTTTGTTTGAAAATTTTGTTTTGATTGAAAATTGCATGTCAGAGGAAGCTTCGCTCAGGCCGAGTATGGCCAAGGAACAAAAGGGGAATTGAAATCCACCTGTTTATTTGGATCCGCTTCAAAAATCGTAATTGGATTTCTCCTTTCACAGAATGTCACAGAAACCTGTTCTCCAGTTTCCGGTCAAGCTAACTCGACAACGACAACGTTTTCATGTCTGAACAGAAAAACACTAAAGCGTGATTAATATGCGGCGGTGAGGACTGCGGCGGAATTGTTTTCAGAGGATACACACCTGCATTACGCTACTCTTTCAAGGCAGCTGCACATTATGCCGAGGCATTTAACGCCTTAATGTTGTCACGCATCATAAATAATTGTCACTTTCTGCTGTGTTTGTTATGCAGCGTGAAAAACAGGCGGAAATGGCAGGAAACACATTTTCGGGTGCACGGCGGAAGAAACGATGCGCAAGATAATGCCATCGTTTAATGTGCGGAAGGAAAAGAGCAACCATCTAAAACCGTGGGGGGCGTTTTCAATCGTAGGACAGTGATTTGGTTTTTACTTTGAAATGTTCAGAAACTACACAGACATTTCATCAGTGTTTCAAATGAACATTTCAAAACAAAAGACAGCAATGTATTTCTTTTTGGAGAAATCAACAAAATTCCCCTTGTGTCACCCTGTAGTACCAGCTTTTTTCACTAGGGTGAGTCAGGAGCCACTTCAGTGCTAAGTCTGCCTATTATGGTTTTAGTTCACCAACTCCGAGGTTGTGATTACCTCACTTCCTGTAAATGTTTCAAAGTAAAAGCCTGGAATCTTGTTGACTAAATTCATTCATTCATTTTTAGAGGGCTTTTACTTTTTAAATCACATGACAGGAAGTGGTACGGCTTCTCTTCTGTAGTTTTTATTCAAAGCAGGTGACTTTCCAAAATGAAGCTAATGGAGCTGTAATTTAGACTCCACCCACTTTGCCTGCACTGTGGCGCTGCTCCACTCATATCAACACCAACCATGATAGAATCACACATGGAATCTGAGGTATTTCAAAATAAAAGCATCTATAGGCTATTTTGATTCTTTTCCAGCTCATGCGGTAAAACGTTGCAATTCTGTCCTTGACCACATGGGTCACATTAACCTCTGTGGTTCTCAAAAACACTGCCATCTACTGTCAATAAATGGAACTGTGTTCAAATCACAACTACCTCCTTTACAGGCATTTAAAAATGGGAGTTTATGGAAACTTCAGTATCAGTTTTTCCACTCATTGGTTTTAACATCCCATTGATCATGTGAGCTGAAACTTCATGTGGAGGAAACTGGAAAAAAACAACAAAAAAAGTCATTTCCCGACGTTGAACAACAGTGACATTAGTCAAAATGCAGCTGATTCATTGTGTTAAACTGGGAATCTGAGTCATCAGTCAGAGTCGACTGTGCAGATCTCATCTCCCGAGCAGCGGCTGTGCACAGCGAGGGGGAGGAAGCTGTGGCGGCGGCGGAGGCGTGTAAACTGTCATGGAGGCGCGGCGTGAAGTGAAGTGCGGACCGGAGAGGAGCGGATTCGGGTGTTCGCTCGCTGCAATCTGTTTATTGTCCGTCAGCTCATTTCACACAGATCAATGCTGCACAACTTCCTCCTGATTTTGTGTGGAAAATGTGTAATTTTTCTGTTCAAAGTATTTTTTTTAAAATACTCCATTTTCCCATCACAAGAACTCTGAAAAACATTTCGTCCTGATATCCCAAAAGTGGACTTACGAAAGAAAGTCTTGGATAACAACATTTTGAAGTGTTAAGTTGTAAAGTATACATTTTTTTCTGCTTTTCTTCATCTTACAAAAACCCAGACTCTTCAGTCCAAAGAATAAAAGATGCATAGATGAGAAAAGATCCTTTTTATGGAAAAGGAAAAAGGAAAATCATCTCTGATCAAAGTCATTACACCGGTGACGGTCCTGACACACGTCGCAGAAATGGAACGTGTTCTATTCGGCGGAGAACGAGAAAATGTGGGAAAAGTTTTTACATTTCCAAGGTAACGAATGAAATGACAAGAGGGCAAAGAGGGGGCCGACAAACCCTACACCTTCCCATGATGGACCAATAAGGCACCCGAATAAAGGATGAATAAATAGATACATAAAAAAACAAAAGCATAAATAGATGAATCAAACAAACAGTATTTGTTTTTCAAAGTATTTTTGAAACATTTTCATGAAACATTTTTTCTGGACTCTCCCTCTCTCTCCCCCCCCCTCTCTCTCTCTCTCTCTGAGTTTCTGAAAAAGCTCCTTTTATACCCCTGCATGTCCCTCACCTGTCGCCAATTAACCTGATGAGCTGACAAAGCTGTTGTGTTTTTAATTAGTGCCATTACTTCCTCAGCCCTGCCCCTTCGTTCCTTTCAGACGAGCTGCTGCCATCAGATTCAAGTTAAGCTGATGTTATGGACACATACAGTCTTATAAATTCATATTTTTGATATTCTGATTTTATTTGAATTTCACACAATGCCCCCACTGTTGGGGGGAATTGAGGTCACTGAGGAAAATGCATCTCTTCAGTTACAAAGGGACCGACTCCTTCCTTTAAAACGCTGCTCTTTCAACAGTCAGACGCTCCCTTCACATCCTCGAGCATCGAGCAGCAGGTTACATCACTGCAGGATCCAAACCGGCCACTTTGGCTATTTACTTTCATCATTCCCTCGTTTCTGTTTCCGACTCCTTAAAATTTTGTCCCAGATTCAGTTGAAGCTCGAGCACAGAGAGAAAACGTTAAATATTAGATTCAGCGCCCACGTTGCTGTGTGTGTAGATCTGCCTTGTTTTTCATCAAAGGTTTTTTTGGTGCCGTTTTCGTCGCTTACGTTCAAACTCTTTTTTATCTATGGCTTCCTCATTTGCATTTTAGACGTAGAGGCATTTACTTTTTAAATGTGGGTGTTTAAAAAAGTCAGAGTGAAGTAGAGCTCGTACTTCCTTTTGAAATATGCCGATGTTCTTCTTGCTGTCCAGGAAGAGGTGTAGAGATTGGTCGGACAGGGGGACGAGTGGGACGCCCACTCGGTTAGTTACCATAGTAACCATTGAGATTACCACGCAACCTATAGTGAGCCACATGCCAAAGGTACGTCTGCAAAATTAGATTCATATCTACAATTATTAGCATCTATTTTAACGATATTTCTTTGTGGTGCTGCACTTTGCAGACGGTCCCTTGGCATGTGATGTGGCTCCATCGTGGCTCAACAGCGCCCCCCAGGAGTTGATTACAGTTTTGTTGCTGTCTCGAAATCCATGGATCTTGATAAGGAAAATACAAACCTGCCACGTGTATAAAACCAATTATTATGGGCTGCCTTGACACCATGACAACAGTGTACACTTCCTCTAATTACTATAGTGCTTCTTTTCTTTAAAGGTCCTTCACTCAACTGAAGCATCCGACTCCGTTGTGAAAGCATCTGTCTGGAGATGCACGGCGGCTTCATTAACTTCCTAATGTGTCTTTTCATTTGCATCTCTCTCTCTCTCTCTCTCTCTCTCTCTCTCTCTCTCTCTCTCTCTCTCTCTCTCTCTCTCACCCGCTCTGACCATCTGATCCCTCCACGCACAAAATGTCATCCTCCATCCAAAGCTAAATCAAAGAGAACAACCGCCATTTTTATTTTTTCACACAATCCTTCCCACGACACGAACGCCACGAAAATGTCCCGTCAAACACGCTAGCTCGAAAAACTTTTCAAAATGGCCACCGCTACGAGGTTAACAAAACCTTTTGTGCGCTCTAATAAGATTCTGATGAAAGAAATGCTGGCACCAAGAATAACCCGCGACTAAACCTTTCCGAAGTGACCTCGGATGATACTTCCTCATTTAATTAACAGGAAGTGAGGGTGGCGAGGGGGGGCGGCGGCGGCGGCGGGGGGGGGGGGGGGGGGCGGGGCGG
>JAFBJT010087951.1:65447-79473 GCA_016785325.1 Chascanopsetta lugubris
CCTTCCCCCCCACCTACAACGTGGTGAAACCTCTCATGAAGAGCAAGCTGCTGGAGAGAGTGAGTCTGATGATGATGATGATGATGGGACCACTACAACATAATCATTGTTGAAGTTGCGTTGACCCGTGCTCTTTCTGTGTCCAGGTCTTCGTTCACGGGGACGAGTTGGAAAACTACTACAAGGAGTTTGACGCCGACATCCTCCCGTCTGAGTTTGACGGAAAAGGTTCCAAGTATGACGGCAAGGCTGCGGCCGCCAAGCTCTTTGATTAAAACCTCCTCCATCATTCTCATTGTTATTATTAATATTATTCATATTATGTATCTAAGGCTCACATAGACTGTGGAGACTCCGCCCCATTTAGCTGTGTGGTAATAGACAGGACAGGTTCTGAGTGGAGGCCCAGAGCGTGTGTGTGATGTTCAGGCGACGTTCTGACACACAGCGCAAGGTCAGAGGAACGAGACGGAATCTGTCATCCTTCGTTCACTCAACATCACCGCTCTCCGCTGAGAGGATGAGCCACGACACCAGAACGTCACAGGTCACATCCCCGCCTCAGGTCTGATTCGCTCTGATGAAAGACGGTTCATTCATCGCACACACGTTCTGCCTCGTTCCTCTGCACAGCTCTGCGTTGTTGATCATTAGTTTGATGAGCAGCAGCTCATCCACACAGCTTGTTGTGATACTGGCAGGCCCCAGATTTTCACTTCCTGTTCCCAAGCCCCGCCCACCCCACCTCCCCTCATCTCCCCTTGAAGGCCGATATTCCATCAAGTGCCTGAGTCTGTGGTGTTTTCTAGTTCTTTCTTCAGCACGATGAAGTTTAACCCCTCACACCAGCGAAATGCCAATAAATGTACAATAAACTGTATATAAATATAACTTGTACTTGTGTTCATCTATATAAAGAGGAAAGAACGAGACCAGGTTAGAATAAACAAGTGTTTATGTAAAATATCAGTAGGCGTGTCCAGCTGACAGATCAGTCATGTCTTACAGAGTAAACACACTGTTGTTGTTGTTGTACAGTAGACTGAGGTGTGCAGACAGTAACGGGCATCAACACACATCAAAGGCACTTTCAGCTCTTCTCACTCCAGCAGGTTTACATGTTCACCATGATGAGTCCCTTAGTTTGTTTGTTTGTGAAGAAGAAAGCAGAAGAATAAGAGATTGACGTAGAACCAGATGAAAAGATTAATGATGGTTCAGGTCAGAGATGAACCTGTTTTCACTTTGATCCAGATCAGGAGGCACAGAGAGGGTTTGTTTACATTCGCAGTCATTTATAGATTTTAATGGCAAACATTACAACAAGACACATGATAAGAAGACACATGTAAGGACCTGGTATCTCTGAGTGGGTTCATCTGACACAGGATTTCATTTAAGGTAACGGTCATTGAAATGTACAGTATCATAACAGGCAGAATTGGTTTTGTTCTATATTTAAACCCATTTATATGAATTTGATGTCGAGGTGGATTAATATTTGCAAAGCTGATATTAAAATCCATTATTGGCTTTTAAAAGGGCCAATAATGAATATCTGGAATTGAGAGGGATTTGCAGTAAAAGGAAAATATTTGTCAAAATAAATAATCAAAAATATCAAATGATCTTCATCACATGTTTATTCAAAACTTTAACTAAAATGGTACTGTGTATAAAAATACCATACAGTATCATTTGATGATCAATGATGAATGTGTATAAAATAATAAATCTGTGTTATTTAATGATGTGTATAAAATGCAGTAACATTATGCTAAAGATGAGCTGCTGTGTATCTTAAAGTGAACGGTGCTTTGGTCCATTAGTTTGGAGTCAGAGAGTAAACTGAGAATAAGATACTGCAGTTTCTCAGTGTACTCTTCTTGTCTTCTGTTAAAATATTTGTAAACAAAGTTCTTTAACAGCAGCTTCTCGTTCCAATCTTCTGTTCCAGTAAGTTGACGCGTCAAAGCTCATTTCTAAGTTAAATAAGACAAATTAATTAGCAGCATTCATCCAAAGCTGCTGTTGCATTCTAGTTGTCTGCAGGATGATTCACTGAATGGAACAAACCAACCCACAGACCTACAGTGATTGTGTGCAATGTACAGTCCAGTGTTTACGTTTAAGGTGAGATTATGTTCAGTCTATTAGCAGAAATAGAATAAATAAAATAATCTCATCAATGTGTTTTATGGATGTGTTTTCACCTGGACCGTCACAAATAAATCTGTTTTCTCCACAATCATTGAAACAAACTGACGATCCTTAAAAAGTTGTGAACTGGTCCAAGTGGAATCAAACCAATAAAACACAATCTGCAGAAGATTATTAATGTTTCAAAATCAGATCGTCCTCCTTCAGCACAAAGGTCAAAGGTCACCCCCCCGGTCTCGGTCACGTGCAGCTCACAGTGAGCGTCAGGCTGCCAGGAGGCAGCAGAGGGTGAAAGAGATGAACCAGAACAAAGGGGGAAGTAGAATAGAGCAGGTCTCACGTTCCCCTCGCGGCTTTTTTATTCTACCTGCTTCTCGTTAAGCGTCACTCTGCTCACCTGTGTTAGGGTCGTTAGTACCAAAGCGGAGCAGGTGAGTGAGTCTTCATGGTTTTGGTCTGGCGCGGTACGTAAAGTCTGTGTCACCCACTGAGCGCCTCCTTTGCGCTCTGCTGACAGGAGGACGCGTCCTGGTCCCTCTGACAGTCCGGCCTGTCCCCCTCCCAGTGACACATGGCGTCCGTGAACTCCACCACCACCTTGTCCATCCAGGTGAGCGGCTGAGGGAAGAGCACGGCTCCCTCGAAGAAACCCAGGTGGCCTCCGTGCTGGGTCAGGACGAACATCACGTTGGGCGTCTTCTCTGGAGAGGAGCACAAACACAAAGGTCAGATGAGACAGGAAGTGTCAGCTGTCACAGGAAGTGGTGCGTCCTGAGCGCAACTAGTGCTGCTTTCGGTTTTGACGTTTAGGAAAGAAATGGTTGAACCGTCGTCACGAGGTTTGGGTTTTTCCAATATTGACTCTGGTGGATGTTCAGGTTTGGTTCCTAAATCTTCAGCCTGATTAAAGAAGTCCTGATACTGGTAAATAATGAACCCTCCTGTCACACACATGGTAAATGTTAAACTGCTGAGTCATTCAGAGGGAGTTCAGTGGTTCAGGTGTTTGTTTGCCACTGATCCTCTTACACTTCCTGTTATCGACTCTCTCTCTCTCTCTCTACACACACACACATATATATATATATATATATATATATATATATAGCAGGTATAGAGTATTTCGGTTTCAAACATGAGGTGCTCATGTCTTGAAGAAAAACACAGATGTTAATATAATGTGCGCACACACCTCCCGGTCAGTGCAATTGTAGTGATAGAAAATACACTCATTTTACAGTAAAGTGATTAATTCTGGAAAAAGCATAATTAGTATTTAGAGGATGAATTGAATCCTCCCCCTCCTGTGGGTCAGACTCTAACGCCATGAAATAAAAACAGAAGTGCAGTGTCTCTAGCTCAGCAGTGACGTTACTGATGAAGCTGATAGCAACAACAAACACTCGGCGTCGGGGTCAGTGACTCTGTCACAGTGTGTCTGTGATCAGCAGCGAGCGTCTGTTAACACATGACACAGTGATCAGGAGCTGCAACACACAATCTGGAGGAACCAGGTTTACCTGAAGCTAAGGACCAGTTTAGTGTTTCACATATCCAGGCCTCCAACATCTCTCTCTCTCTCTCACACACACACACACACACACACACACACACACACACACAGTCGGTGCATGTGAGCTGCAAGACAAGGCGCACACGCGCACGGCGCTCACACACACTGCTCTATATATATAATCCAGCAGGCAGAGCAGATCACATGACCCTGAAAAATTCAACAAGAGAGTCTGGGCCGTGGCTGCTGAGCAGAGCTGCAACAAGACTTCAGCAACACTTCAGACGAGACAACGGCTTCATTCACTCCACATGAGTCATTCTGCCTCAGACCAGTGAGAGTGAGTGTTGTTGTCATGTCTCTCTAGGAAACACACAAAAACACACAAAACAGTGTCCTGTGCTACGTCACTGCAAATGAATAATGAGCTTTCGATGGTGAATGATCTTCTGGTCGACATGGCTCCTCCGTGTTTGACTCTAAACGTACATAGAACCTATTCTCTGACGTCCCGCATACACTGATGTGTTTGTAATGAGCTCACACGTACACACAACTATTTACTGATGAATGAATTGTGAAAAAAAGACAAACCTGCGAGTGCGCGTGGAATAGACAGCAGTGACGGATGGATGAGTGGGTCGTCTGAGGAGTTAACCAGCAGCAGAGGAACGGTGACCTGCACAGACAACACTTGGGTTACGGCTTCCTGTGTCGATGTTGACCCCGTGGGTTAACCTCTTACTGCAGAGGTCAGAGGTCAGACCTTCACAGAGGATGATTTACTGTGGTGAATCAGTGTAGGGCGAGTACATGCGGAGGTAGTAGTAGTAGTTGTGATGGGTGATTCACTGAAGTATCGATGGAGTTCTGAGGTGATGATGTATATTTTCAGACTGACCCAGAGAGTCTCATCGCTCAGTCAGAGTAAACATGCTCATTAACCTCCATGATTTAAAATCATGGCTGCAGGACTTCATCAAAGAAACATCTGTACTTATACGGTGGAATTCTGTTTATTCACCTTTGTATGAAGGTTGAGTGAAGGGGGGGGGGGATAATCTGAGCCTCACATAGAAACCAGGAAACAACTAAACCCAGGAATACAAAATATGTGCTCCAGTGTTCCCCTGAAGCTAAAAGGAACCCATCCGGTGGCTCCAATGTAAAAACAACAGTTTGTGGTAGGAGGGGAAGTTCTATTTGACAGGAAAGAGCCAAGATGCTGCACAGAAGCACAGGAACAATGGATCATATGTTGTTTACTGACATCACTTCCTATGCAAACACAAACTTCAACTTCTGTTTTAAATAACCAATATCCAATGAGCTGACTGAGCTGAGTATTTGATGTATAGTTGTAGATGTAATCAAACACTGGTTTACATTTGTAAAGAAAACACTCACTTTGTGGATGTAGTGCACACAGCTCTCCTTCTCGTAGTATTCCTTCACCGAGCTGTAGCCGTGGAATTTCCTGCAGTCAAACAAACGTCAGATCAACGACGGGTAAAGTCAAGTTGGGATCCGATGTTCTTCAAGTGAAAATGTAGGAGGAGTTCACCTCATGATGTTGTCGTCGATCTGCATCAGAGAGGTGGCTGAGCACAGGCGGCTCAGGTCTTCATCGCTGATGGAGCTGGAACTCATGTTCAGCAGTGTGTTCCTGATACACAACAGTAACGTCAAGTCAGGTCAAGACTAATCTTTGTTGACTCACTCTGACCTTAGTCATAGTTACGTCTTACCTAACCCCAACAAAGCCCATAATATAACTGTTTAAACAGATTTTTTACAGACCACACACACACACACACACACACACACACACACACACACAGGTTAATACAGGACATGGAGAGTGAGACAGTGTGTCTGCACCTGTGAGACAGGATGAGCTTCCTCATGTTGTCAGCCAACACAAAATTATAGAATCTCCGACACTGGTCCCACTGAAGGAAAGTCTCTTGGGCCCTGAACACACAAATACAGAGACACTGTTATTAGCACCACACTGCAACAGGACCAGAGTTCTACTGTCAAAATAAAACCAGAGCCTGGTACATTTGAACAGTATCTCTTATCTATACATTAACAATCATTCCCACTTCACATGCAGTTCCTCCAGTCCACCCACCTGAGGGCGTTGTAACCCTGACACACGCTGACACAGCACAGCACGCGCTCCTGGTTTGATTGGTTCTCGCCCAGGAACTTGCAGGCGATGTTCCCCCCGAGACTGAAGCCCACCACCACCAGGCGAGTCTGGGGTAAGGTTCGTTTGACGTACCCCACCATGGCTGCAAACTCCCAGGTGCAACCTGGACCAAAGACACTTCATTAGTTATACTGAGTTACTTATTATTTCATGATCATCCTCATTTTGTTCTTACCATATGTGAACATGCGTGGTGAAGTGAGCTCCATGTTGGGCAGGGCTCCCAGGTGGTTGAGCACAGCGCAGCGGTAACCCTTCCTCTGGGAGTGATCCACAAAGGTCCGAATGTAGTTCTTCTCGCTATGGTTACCGATCCCAGGGCAAATTACCATGGTAACGTCACCTGAAAGACAACACAAGGGGGAGCATGTGCAGTAACTTAGAAAATAGCCATGAGTTCTTGGTGTGTGTGTGTGTGAGTGTGTGTGTGTGTGTGTGTGTGTGTGCTGATTTTGCCATGGGGGAGTTGATTAGTGTGTATCCAGTGGTATGAGCTGTGTGTTATTGAAGGTTGATGAACATGTCCAGTGATAAACAGTGTCATTAAACGTGTCATTAAGCTGCTGAACATCCTCCGGAGGCTGCTTTGGTGTCTTTGACTCTGACCTCCTGTGCTGTGACTCCCTAGAGCTTCAAAGAGGTCAAAGGTCGCCGTGGCGCCATCCTCCATGGGAAGGAACTTGCGGGACCCGCAGGGTGTCGGCGTGTTGACGCGGCCCATCTTGCCATACAGAGCCGTCTGGAGATGACCACTCTTCCCCCACAGCAGAGGAGGAATGTATCTGAAGAGGAGGAGGAGGAGGAGACAGCAGCTGTCAGCTCCGCCCACTGACACACCCACACACACCCCAGAATGACCGGAGGAGGTGGACACACGCCCACAGACACCGTGAGTCTTTTCAATACGTTTTTTTCAGTCTTATGAATAACTCCTGATAAAACATTTGAAAAAAATCCCCTCTATTGATTGAACCTAGTTTTAATAGAACAATGATATAATACCCCCAAATATTCACTTGATAATCAGATTATAAAAGCAACAGGTCTGAACATGTAAGAAGCTTTTACCTACAAACATTTGGATTTAATTTTCTTAAAAACCTGCTGACTCATCATTGTAGCTCTGTGCGGGACAATGGAAAAGCTGCTGGTGAAGAGCTAAGTTATAATGTCTCACATGACTCTGCAGTCTTTTTCTGCTGATAAACAAAAAAGAGCAACATGAGATTAAGGATGAGTCACGAATCTCAGGCCGGCTCTGCCTGGGCTCCGCCCCATTTTTGCATGAAGCAGATAGTGGGAGGAGATAGGCATCGTGCGGTGAACACTCACTCTTTGGTCAGCAGGGGGCAGGATTTGAGCAGGTAGCGGCTCAGCGGTGTGTCCTGGTGCCTGATCTCTGGTGGAGCTGTGGGACTTTTCAGGTTCAAAGAGCGGACGATGACGTACAGGACGGCCGCCACGGCTGCCAGCTTCATGCCATCAAACATGGCGGGCAGCTCGGCGCCGGCGGCGACCTGCACATCCTCCAGGGTCATCATGGTGGATATCGGAGAGGACCTGAGGAGGACATGGTATCACACACTATCTGAGTTCCTTGGTTATATCTGTCAAGTGTCCCTGACTTTGTCAGTCACTAAATGAAAAGCAGTAAAACTACTTTATCATTGGAATAACAAAGGGAAACCAAAATGTTTAAAGGCCATGAAATCGAATCTGTTGAAGTTCAAACAGTCACTTCGCAAACAACTTCCTTGTTTCTATTTAACAAAAGTCGTGTGTTCACTTCCCCCTTGTTTAGAGAGAGACACACATTCTGCAAACACTCTCATAATCTGGTTTCTGCTGAAGTTACAGAGACTGAGGCGGAGGCCACGCCCTTCTGAGGCAAACTTTCCATCCCACGCATTAAACTTCGTCTCATGGTGCAAAACGCCATGTGCTCCATGATTCAGCCCCAAAGTGTTCATGAGTAACTATCCCTACCAGAGACTAATGGGAGGGGGGGGGCCAGGGCGTCAGGGCGTCAACAACCTTTACCACCTGAGCCCCAAAACAGAGGTTATGGTTAGTGAGGCCCTGTGAGTGAGCACAGCCATGGCTACATGCTAACAAGAGGAAGTGAATGTGGACCGTAGCGTAGAAAAGGTAGACGGCACCAGAGTTATGTGACCAGAGAAAACACTGACCTGTGGTGTATAGGGCTCTCTCTGTCTCAGTCTCTCTCGAATCTTTTTTTTTCTTCAGAAAAGTTCGTTGTCACAAATAATAATACGAATTATGAATTATAATAAGTGGATGTTTCCTAAGTACATTTAGATGTCACCTTTGATGTAAAGCTCAAAGCCGCCCCCCCACCCTCCATGGCCCCCAAATACAGAGGTGCGCTAGCTCCGCTCCTGGCATGTGTCGACTGATTCCATAGACTGAGGGAGACTCGGATACACACCTGACTGTGACCGTGGAGACACTGAGGTGGTGTCAGTGTGGCGATCTTCTCTCAGAGCTGGAAAACAAGGGTAAACAACTACAGTAAACATGTAAACAACGAGCAGAAAGTTGTTTATACCTCAGTGACACCGGCTGAGGTATCGAGCAGTATAATGACACATTGTGCGACAGAGCAGAGAACAACCTGCAGTGTTTGTGTAACTGAAATTCCTTCAGTTTGTTTGAAGTTAGTTTTCTTTGGTTTGGTTCCTCAGGTGAAAACAGTTCCTGTGTTTCCAAACGTCAGTAAACACGCCGCGCTCTGACACATGAACCACACGAGCTCATTAAAGGAACATTACAACAAGTTTTCGGGTCCTACCATGTTTTGTTGTTGTTGTTGTGAGTCCTGGTTCAGGTCGGATACACCCAGACTTTAGCTCCGTGTTTGACACAGTCACTTCTCCGCGAAACCGCCGACTTACCAACAGGAACTCACGGTGCGTTCACTGAGAGTTATAAGACTCGGACATGTGGCCACTTACTTCAAGGCTGGTACTTTCCTCCACTTAGGCCCATATTAAGGCGACTTTACCCCACTGTTTCTCATAAAAACACCCGTCCAGTCACATGAAGCGTGTGTTCTAATTCAATATATAGTTTTGACCATACTTGTTCGTGGCTCGTTCACTCCCGTGCATTTATTGGAAAGCTCCAATATCCTACAGCACCTGAAGGCAACATGACAAATTGTGGTGAACGGAATTGACCACTTCTGGAAAACTTGAGTATGAACACAAATATTTTACATCAGTTAATTCAAAATGTTAAACCTGAAAGAACGCCATAATACCAATATATTATATACATGTCAATTTGAAAAGTTTTTTTATAACTTTTCATATCTGTATGTTGGATTTAGTGAAATCTGTTGGTAAGTGTTCCTTCACTTGTTTGACTCATATAAATGAAGATATCAAAGAATCTTACAACAAATTAAACATAAACATACAATAATAATAATTTGATCATTTCATGACGTTCTCACTTTGCAGCATTTCACCGTTAGAGGGCGCCATTTACTAATGAGACAAATGGTAAATACCCAATCTTATTTACTTAGTCATAATGTAAATGAGCTACGTGTGTGTGTATTTATATAGTTATATGTAGTTAAATATTTTGAGTCAACATATATATTAGACCCAGGTGATTAAAGAATTGTGATGATAAGTTGACATATTTGAGAAATAATAAATGACGTGCACCTATTTGTGTTATTGTACCTTTTTGACATAAATGATAGCACGATGCAACATACATTTAAAGTAATAAACTGATCTTAAAATAGTTTTGAAAGGAAAATGTGCATATATCAATCTGAAGACCATTTGACTCTACTCTGACTTTTAATTATTCTCATCAGCCTCATGATTATGTTGTGTTCACGTCTGTGAGAGCAGAACCTCCACGTGGCTCAGTGAGAGGGAACATCTGTGTGGACCATGTACGTGAAGAAAAGCTTGTTCCATTTCCACAGAAATAAAACCACAGCGTTTCAATCATCTGATTCTACATCTGTGACCAAAGTGTTCATGGTGAAACTTCTGCTTCTTGTTTCTGGGCAGAAGTGAGAGGGTTTCTGGGTGGATTAATTGGAATTCTGCGTGGGAAACAGAAGTGAAAACTCAAAGGATGAATTTGATCTCCACCACATGTTCACGTGGTTCTAGTTTGAGGGATTATGCCACTTTCTGTATAGAGGATTAGCATCAAACACTTTCATTGAGGTTCCATCTGAACCTGCTCTGACTCTTGTGAGTCATGAGAAGGGGCTTTGTCCTGATATATAGGGGACATCACCATGATGGACTCTCACCCCATCTGACCTCTGCTGCTCCTCATCCAGACTATCATACACATGAGCATCCGATAGGAGCCTGTGGCTCTATAGCTTTATGATGTGGGTTTCTATTCCTGCTGACTTTTACAGGGTTGGGATTTTGATGACACACATTTTCTGAACCAAAGAGGATTGAATGCGTTTTTAAAGACATAAAGAGATAAAGACTAGTATCCAGGATCATCTAAATAGTATTTGGGATCCCAGACGTTAAAACATTGACACTTTGATGATATGATTCCCCACATCCTCCCGATGCCACTTACACATCTTTGAGAAATTAAGTCTGTATACTCGAGCCATATGTTGAATGAATGTCCGATGGACACATGTTTCATGATGGGATGCTGCAGAATGTGAAGATGCGAAAATGGATCTGAATATTGCAGTATAAGTAACAGTATCAAAGCCATAACTTAGAGGTATTGTAAGGTATTTATAGTTTTAAACCCATGTTTGCAAACACGCCAGTAAAAGTTATGGCTTTAGTAACATGGCATGGCTCTATATGTTTTAAAGAAATGATTCTTGTTCCACTCTGACAGGAGCTGAAGTTCCCATGATGAAGTGAGTTCAGCTGCAGTTTGACCCTCAGCTCGTCACACTAATGAGCAGGAATGCGGAGGAACTCTGTGTCCATTCATCCTTTGATGTTAAAGCTTCTACTCTGTCTGTAGGTTTCACTTCGTGTACTTTTACTGTATCTGATCAGAAAGTACATGAGAGGAGAGTGAGCATCAAAGGCCCTGCAGCCTCCTCTCCTCCGTGTTAGTTTAAGATGCATTTAAATCACTCCCGCTGGTTACCAGGCGACAGAGGCTGAATCTTATACCCTGTCAATCAAAGAGTATTACTGCTACATTTTAATACCCTGAGGAGAGAAAGTAAAGAGGAGAGCCAAAAATAAACCTGTGGGTTTCAAACTTAGAACCTGATGTGAGGAACGTGAACAATCATAATGAAAACACATTTGGACTCTGCCAGGATTCACACCCATTAAAAACAGTTCTCCGCTTCATGCCCACTCCCACTGAGACAAACACCAGCTGTGACCCAAGAAACACCCACTCACACCTTTCACTTCTCTCCCACACAACCTCAGGTCTGGCCTGCAGAGGAGGTTTTAGATTAACACGGATAATCATTTCAGGTCATTGTGTTGTTTGATATCTTCTTCCATGGAGAATTGGATGGAATCCAGCTGAGTCATCAGTAAAGTTCCACTGATGGAGATGTAGGTCAACTGTTTCCACGTATTTCTATTTTCAGAAATGACGTTGAATAACTGTACTGATGTTTTTGATCACCTGAACAGAAACTGTCATTGTCTTTACTTTAATATGAACCAGTCAGGGCCACATGCTACTTCACCACTTGATGTCACTAAATTCTTTATGAATGTTAAATGTCAGAAATGATGTAGAGATTAATTATCTCTGTTAAAATCACATTCTATATTTACCATCACAAGCCTTCTTTGTTACCATGGTAATTTATTGCCCAGTTGGTGTGTGACTTTTTTTCCCTCCCTCAGATCAACAACAACAGAGAGGAGGGGGCGGGCTACAATTACAGCTCGCATTCCCATTGGCTGAGAGCGGGGGCGCACGTGCTCCCACTCTTCAGCTGAGCCTGGAGCTCAGGAGCCGCTCAAACGAGCTCGAGCCTCGGTTGTGGAGACGTCCCGAGCCGCGCTGCTGTACTTCACTGAGCCGACTCCCACTCACAGGACACGGACAGCGGCCATGACGGGACAGAACACGCGTGTTTTCGTGTGGGTGCAACTTTTGGCGGCCTGCGTGGTTCTGGGGGTGAACGGTAAGTTTGTTACCTCCATGTTTGTTTACACTTCGAACCGTTAACGTTTCCGGTCCGGTGGTGGAGGAGCTGCTCCCCCTCTTTGTTTGTTTGTTTGTTTCCTTCTCTCGTTCTCTCTTTATGTTTCACTCACTCACCGGAAGTTTACTTTTTGAAACCGAGCCCAGTTCGGTTAACGGTTAACGGTTTATGGCTCATGTACATTGACATGTACACAAGTTCGAACCCAGCCTGTGGAAGTGGACAGGACGTGTGGGAACATGTGGACAATTCTTAGGCTGTGACGTTAGATGATTAAAGGTGCATTATGACAGATTTAAATTAACTGGATTTCAGTAATGGAAAATACTTTTATATAATCACTTGATTGTATGTTATCTTTACTACAATAGAATCAGCTCTTCATATTTATGTACTCAGCACTACACTGCTCTATAATGCTCCATACTGCACTATAATGAACTTTACTTAATCATAATGCACTTGAATGAAATATGTAAAAATGAATGTACTATAACACAGTATAAAGTATTTTTGCTCACTGTTGATTCAGTTCCACTGTTTTAATCTTTGAAAGTTCTGTCCAAGAAAACATTGTATTGGTTTTCAAAGTAACTGCTTCAAACCATTTAATGTCTTTTTACCCGAGATATTCATTCATAAGAATAATGACACAATCATCAGAATGTGTTTGTTGCTGCTGTCAACTTGAATATATTCTGACATGTTGGGAAGAGTGATGTTCACTAGTGTTCTGTGTCAATCAGATATTGAAGCCTAAATATAAATCAGCATGTGTTCATTTGTATTTGGTTGTTTTTAAATCAGATGCTTCCTGACCAGAGGGCGTCCGTGTGCACACTGACCTCTTTAAAGACGCACAGGCTGGTTATTATGTGAACCCCCCTGCCGCTGGCATTTGGCTTTGTTTGTGTTTCCATCAAACATGTAGGACGACGGACAAAGGACCAACATGTCCTGATTCTCCTGCTTTGACTTTCTGCTCCACATGAGGAGAGCAGCCTCCACATGAGGAGTCTCCACATGAGGAGCCTCCACATGAGGAGCCTCATGGATGTTGCGGGAATGTTTTCATTGGTCTGATGATGAATTTTCCAAAGAGGAAACTGTCTCTTTTTTCCACTGGGCGTCTCTGACAGAAGGAGAATTCATAACCTGAGGTCTTACATTCTGATGATCAAAGCTTGTTTCCAGAGTTCAGACCGTCTCCAGATGTTCATAGATATACGAGGACCTTGCAGCAAAGTGTATGTTTAAATGGCTCCTGTCAAAAAGTACTAGATCTAGATTAGAGATGAGAGTCAGAGAACTCGTCATGTGTCATATTGTTGAATGTGGAGGCAGCATTATGTCTTCTTCCTCACAGCAGTGGGTCTGAATAGGGGCCTTAAAGGGGCCACAACACACACCCACAGCTATTTAGGTGCACATTTAGAGGTACGGGATTTAGTGACATCTCGTGGTAAAGTTGCATTTTGCAGCTGCTCATGCCTTTGTATCCATGCATGTCGGAAAATCTTCGGCAGCCTTCAGTTTAGTTTGTCCTTTCCTGCCTACTGTGACATTTATAATTGTACCATAGAGGCTTAGTGTTATTTAGTGCTGTAACGTCCTAAATTGCACAGAGGTCCATGTACGTCCCACATGGTCAGCTCCTGCAGCTCCAGGCTCTGGACGGCCCGTATACAGAATAGGTGTGGTCGTCCTGACCACAGCGCTGAGTCACTGTTCCGGACACAGCAGCTACAACACGGACATGCCAGTGAACTTCTACTCACATTAGCTCATAATGAGACCTCCACTGTCCTGTCGGAGGGGGGTTCCGGGGGGGGTCCGTCCTCTCAGGACAGATCTGTCTCTCTGTCTTCCCTCTGAATTCTGAATATCTTGTCTGATCAATGTTTCATTACCAAACGGAGTATTGTCTAATTCTGGCCTCTTGATGAAGAATCACTCGCCCCAC
>JAFBJT010087963.1:1734-31708 GCA_016785325.1 Chascanopsetta lugubris
TGCTCTGTGGACCTGTCCTCTGTCTCTTCCCGATCCTTTGATATCAGCTCCGACTTCAAAGAGGTGGGCCACAGTGTTACCTGATGCTAATAGTCCACATGAAAGAGAATCTGTATGAGGTGTGAGCGTCGGGGACTGATGGAGCCTCTTGAGGGGGACCCCCCCCACACACACCCACCCACTCCACTTTTCCGTCAGCCCAGACAGTCTATTCCCCAGCTTCTAGTTAGTGGTGACTTCTAAAAGACCTTCACAGATACGGAGAGAGATAGCGTGGGTACACTGGTTGGGGCCGCAGACCTTTTAAACATGAGCCACAGGACAATGAGGGGAAGTTCAAAGGGATCCATGTGCCGTCCTCGCCCTGATATATCACGCTGACGACAGTTCGGGTTGTAAGAGTTGACAAATATGAGGGAGAAAGCTTTTTGTATCAGAGCTGGGTCCAGTCAACAAGAGTTGAATCACTCCTGTGGGACAATAGGGATATCATTAATTGGGAGGACCGTTTGAAGTGGTCCACCGGTTAGACGGCCATACATCATCTTGCCAGACACCAGGGGTGCTGGGGTTGAGGATGGCTGCAGACTCACTCCAAGGAGGTTTCATCAGCATAGACGTAACTCCGTGGTGGAGGGATGTGTTGAACCTCATGTCCTCCATATGGTCTTACTCCACAGAGGCAAGCATGGGCATCCATTTTCAAGTGAACAAGTCCCATTCCTAAGAGAGCTGATGGTCAGCTATGCAGAATATGCTTGAGTAATAGTATGGAAATAAGTCATAATTTACTCATTTGAAAATGATATATTACACATGACACGTGAGGTTCAACATTAGAACCAGTGATGCTGCTCCCATTCAGAGAGGTGGTATCTAACATTACCTGTCTGCTCGTTTGGGAACCAAACTATCAATCTCTCATCATTGATAAGTTTAGTTTATGACAAGTGAACATTTTCACATACAAACCAAGTCAAAACATCCCACATAAATGTTCTAGAATGCTTCACTGTTGTGTTTAGGCAAGGGTCAGGTGAGTCCTGAACACAACCATTAGTCCATTAGTTATGCTGCCATAAACTTAGACTGCTGGGGGAACGTCTATTATGCACTGGCACTGAGCACTTCCTTATCTCTGCCTCCAATTGTATCAATTTAGTCCCTGTCACTCATTCTATAACCCTTTATGGCGTTAGCATTTATTATGATTATTCTTATTATTGACAAACTGTTAGAAATTGTTGTAATATTGTGAAATGACTTTATGATTACATATATGTTTACCATAAACACTAAATTAATCTCTTTCTCTCTCTCTCTCTCTCTACATCTCAGGGTGGACGGCAACGCTGGGAATCAAACCCATGACCTCACACATGCATTCAAAGCAAACACACCGATGTGCTGAATGTTTCTTCCTGTTGGGTTCTCTATACAATTCTGAGGTGTGAGCACCTTGAAAAACCTTGTGTTACAAGTTGGTGCTATGTGAACAAAATTGACTTGACTTGACTGATCTATGCTGCCATACAAAAGCAAACTAAAAGAGGAGGATGCATAGCAGGTTTCCATTCCAGTTCTCGGTTCAATTCACCTTCACACATTGTGAATCAGAGCTTTCACTTGCACCTCTGCTCATGGTCAAGGTCAACAACTGAACCTTTTTTTCCCTTCTTTTTTAGAAAATTAAAATCAGAAGTTTGCCATCTAACCGTTCTGAGTGATGGAGCGTTTGGGTCAGTAAGGGTCATAGCATGCAAAGAATATTAACTAAACTTCACTCAAGGTGAAATCGGGATAAAAGACAAAATCTTACAAACTGCCATAAAAACATCATTGTGGTATGCACAGCCTTCTTTCTACCACGTTGCCACGGTTCCGAGATTTGATTGGATTCCTCAAGTGCAGCGGCTGCCTTAAACCCCTCCGTCTCATTTGAATCTCGTCATTGGGAACATTTGCCCATTCAAACCGGGGCTTTGATTGAAAACAAAGGCCTGCTTATCTCAAAGGACTGGGTTTCTTACCCCAGTGCTTTGAAAACAGCCCGCAGCAAATTATGGTAAATTAGTGTACAAAAGCATCTCCTTGTGTGCACATGCAGGTCAGCTTTCTTCAAAACGCTGGTCCTCAATGACGAACAACAAAGTGCTGTGATGCATATGGGTGCAGCAAACAGCAGAGATCAGTGTATTTCATGTTTTGTGTGTGTATGTGTATTTCCCTTTTTACCCGCCGCCTCATTTCCTCGCTTTGCTTTAATATCAATCAGCCGCAGATGGAGAAACTAATAATTTCCGACAACTGCTGATAGATGGCTAATCTCTGAGGGAAGCGGACCTTCTGCGGGCCGCGTCAATGATACTGGCTTTTTCATGTTCCGAATTAATTCCTGAATGTAATAACTGGAGGCGGTTTGTAGAAGGGGGGGTTCATTTATAATTAAACAACACCCCTTCAGATGATGTTTAAATGACTTAAAGCTTTTGCCTGTGAAGTTGCAGCCTCTGAACAATCATGAAGGGGGAAATGCTGGAAATATTCATTAAATATTATTCAAAAACATGCACTTTTGTGTCGTCGTCGTCTCTTTATGATTCCACTTTTCCAGCTTCAAAACATACAGAAGGGCTCTTTCCTTGTCGCCGTTCTAATCAGGAGTTCATGTTATCATTCTATTCCTCATCTGTGGAGGCAATTTATTTGGTGTCACACGATTGCACCCCAATTTCAGCTCATTCAAATGTTAGTCTTACGACACGGACTCTCTTGCGAGGGAGCTGCGGAGGAGTGATCCTAATGGAATTTAAATCGAGCCACGTTCCAGGGCCCTAATTCTGAATATCAGGAGGATCAGTTCGAGACAGCCGGCGGTTTCTGCCTGCGCTGTTAAGCAGAATTTGTTGCCCTCTGTTAAAAATACCTGCTTCTCCAGGCCCGGTTGCCAGAGTTTGGCATTGAATTGCATCCACTTGCATCATGTTGAACCTCTTTGAAGTTCCAGTGCCACTTCTTACCCCCTTATTCAGAGTCAGCTTCTACTCCTTTGACCCAAATAAGAAGACAATCCAGAGGAGAAGGAAAAAAAGAGGATCTATGATGCTGTTGCAATGAGTCTGCTACAGTGTCACATGCGACACATGTGGGCCAGTGCTGATCTCTATCTATGTTCACCTGTTTGTGCATCTTATGACAGTCTGCTTTACAGGCGTGTTCTCAAAGGGCTGGAACCGCTGCCTCCTCTGTTCCGTCTCCTTTCACATCACTGGGATACTCACTTAAGCTGCTGTTTGTCTTTCTAAGTTGCTCTGGCTTGTTCTCTTTAGTCCCACAAAAATTCTCCTTTTATTCTCCATTGATATTTCAGAAAATCATAGGGGGGGTTATTCACAGTGGTGTGTTGGGGAGGGATCTATGCCCACAAGTACAACACCTCTCACCCTCTGTATAAAACTGTGGGGGGCCTTAAAGCAGATGTTATCATTATTAGCATTATTATTACGACTATTAGTACTATTTATACTATTTATTATTATTATCATATCATTGATGATAGGAAAATCTGATGTGGTGTGTGTGTGTGTGTGTGTGTGTTTTGTGGTAAATATGATGTGATGCTGAACCATTTTCACAGTAAGAGTGACAAACAGTAATCCAATCCTTAACAACCACTACTACTACTACTATTTCCTCAACTGGTACCATATGAACATGAGGCCTCTACACAAGCCTGTGAATCTGTTTCACAGTATTTATTATGTTAGTGATAAGTCAACTATGGATAGTTACGACATCGCATATTCTGATCAAGATTCTAAAAATTCATTGGGGTTTTAGCTTTCAATGCTGCAATGTAGAACTCTACACAACCCCACGTCTACCTGCCACCATCCCCCATTCTGAGAGCTTCCCCCGACCCCTTCCCTGCTTTTAATCTTAAACTTCCTCTCCCATTCGCACCGTGGACGTCCTTGTGCTGTCGCACTTGGCAGAGCAAGACATTGTGTGCAGACGCTGCCAGTCTGCAAAGAGTAAAGTCGGCTAATGCATAGCAAACACTAACCAGCCAAGCCAGGCATGCTTAACAAAAAAGGATGGGCTTTCACTTTTTCTGTGTTGGGGCCAATACACTCAAGAATTAACACCTGCCTTCCCCCCATCATATATTCCTCTAAGGCTCCTGGTAGTTTGTACAGCTCAAGCTGGCTGCTGACACACGTCTTCAGTCAGGACCCAAATAATTGTCTCTCTGCCGCCAGGTATCTCAATCACCATGGGGACCCACGCACGCCAAAGTGAAGGATATCATGAAAGAGGTGTCTGTCTTTGTCTTTCCATCCGTCTCGCTCCCTCAATATCTCGGACTCTCTCTAGGGCATTATCTTTTATTTGCCCTTGAAGTCATTTCATATTCAATCAATCTAATTCAAAGGGAAATTGAAGAGGTATTGTGCATTGCCAAGCGTGCAGGTCATTTGTAAAAGCTAACAGACGTTAAGTGAGAAGAAAGCGAGGCGGCTCTGAGAGTTTGCCAACGTCCGCAGAGTCCCTCTGCTGACAAATGTGCCCCTGAAGTTGCAAATGGACGAGTCACTCAACAGCTATGACGAGGAAATACATTAGTCTCTCTACGGCTAACGCCACTAATACCATTTACTCTTATGTGCCTAAAATATTGACACTGGAGTCTTATCCAAACACTGAATATATCAAAATGACATGTATATGCAAACTCAATCTTCAACTTAATCCAATAGGGGAAAGTGCTGTTTACACCTTCAGGAAAGGAACATCCATTGACGAATATAATATCAAGCCAGTATAAGACAGGCTGGTGATATGAAGATGTAAAATAGTCAATGAAGAGGCAGTGTCACACCACAAAAGATACAATAGAAACTATAGCTATGTAAAAAAGACCAAAAAACAAAATGCCAGTTTGTAGTACTTTCTGACGCGCGCTTTAAGACTGCTGGTGCACTGTATTCACGTGAACGAGCACGCTCGTGTGTGTGTCTGTGTGCGCGGATCAATCCGCTGTATAACACCCTAAATCTGAACATTGGTACGATGGCAATACAACTGTGGTGCGATGGCGCGGCGCATCCCGTTGTTTGGGGAGAGCCCTGACAACTGAGAAGGTCTCAACTTGCACATTAACAGGTTCACCCTTTTTTAACCAAAGGCGTTGCATAATGCACCTTTAAGAATCGGAACCCTATAAACCATGCACGAATGTACCTCAATGGAGAGGGACAGTTTCCGAATTATGCAGACTGATTGTTGGTTCACAGCTATGGAGCTAATAGTACGCATTCAAATATACACCTGACAGTATGAGGGATTATACATCTGTGCTTAACATACTATATGAGCCTCTCTGTGGTCCCCTTTATGGCCCTTGAAAGATCCTCCATTGAAACATGCTTTTCTGACAACGTGATTTAAACAGCCGGATAGCAAAACTATGTATAACATCAATAATTTACCAATGGGAAGAAAACGTACAGAAAAGCCAAAAAAAACCTTCCATGTTATTACAGTTAATGGTCTGATCCGTCATCCCTGAGTGCAGCTGTGCTATTTGTTTCTCCTGTGGCATACGGACGCTTGATCTACTTGAGCTGGCATCCATCACCACAAGCTGCCATTCTTAAATGGGCTTTCACATTATGACAAGGGTAATGCACACATTGCATGAGGGGTGTTCAGCCAAAGATGGGGGTTGGGGGCAGGGGGGTGGTTGTTCACATATGGAGGGATAAAGTACGAGCTGGAGCGGGAATCAAACAAAGACTGCACTGAGTGATATTTAGCTGCATACTATATGTCAGCGATAAGGCACATTGTTCCATTTCAGAGTTGGTGAGAGAGAGAGTGAGAGACCTAGAGGCTGTTAAATTGCCCATTTCATTATTGATAAGCATCACCGGCAGTAGTCACTCTCGCCGTATGATTGACAGCTGAGTCTCAGCTGAGCCACTGATTTTCCACATGAGAGAGGGAGGCTGAGCAATGAGGGATGCAATGGTCCAATTTCCCCTCAAATGGAGCCCGAAGAGCAGGAAGACCGGCAAAGTGAATACATATCAACGTACCTCCCATAATGTGAGGAATTCAAAGTCATGAAAGTTAAAGGGTGGATTCTGCTTTGCATAATGCCGAGTCGTGTTTGGGTATAAAATTTATACTGGAGGCAGTGAGATGAAAAAGCACGTTGGCGGCAATCTTAATAGAACTATTCTATTAAGAAGCAATCAGATGTAAACCAAAGCATATTTATGAATAAAGATAAATAATTACGCCTCTGTGATTTCACTGAGCATTTTTTCCTCTCCGCACATACAATAATGAGCAGTGACAGTCTGTAAGTGGTTTTCTTCAAGAGAAAAAGACCTGTTTTCCAGCCCATATGGCGCGAGGATGAATATGAAGCCGTTCAAACTCACACACACACAGATGAATACATATTAGCCTGTGAGAAGTAAACATAAAACTCACTTGGCTCGGTTTCTATGGCAAAGCTTGATAGAGTGCGGATGGTCGGGACTCTCATTATCAACAAATATTACTGCTGCACACTAGCCCTGCTTCATCAGGTCTGCAGGACCCAACTCAAAATACAGTGGGTGCACAGAGATATTAGCACAGCATGCTAATAATCACTTATATAATGCCGTTATGTATGACAGACCACATCCAGATCTTATACCCAATCATCCATCAATTACATGCGTATCGTTTACCCACTAAAGGTCACTCGACCCTTGATCCATTTATTAAGAGTCATCTTGCTGAATCCCAACTTCTCCTACTTCCTTGGTTCATTCAAAAACAGGCATTGAGAATGAACACACACAGAGCTGTGGTCAGCTCAGCTGTCAGTCAAGATGCCACGCCCTCCAATTTGCACAATTTCAAATGTTGCTACTATAAAAATAAGGAAGTTAGAAACAAATGCACCCCCCGTTCAGTTGTCACAGGGAAACATGTGACTGATTGAGACCGTAGTTTGTACCAGGCTTTGTACCAGACATGTTTCGTTCACCTCTAAAGTTGATCATTTTAACATGGGAGACTATGGGGATTTCTGTCCTGACCCAGTTCCCAACAGACCATGCCGGGCTCCCAGGAAGATTTGCAGTGTGTGTTTAAGTTGAATATTTACACGTATATTTACAATTATATTTACCAATGATGTTGACAAACCAAAGAATCAGAAACAAACTGAAGTATACAATCTACATTATGAAAATTCTTGGAACTTCAACTTTCCTCAATCTTCCCTCGAGACTTTTTAATTTCTTTTTCATCCACATAAACCAACTTTTCAGGCAATCTTAATAAAATCAAACGTCTATTCTCTGCTTAATTAATAGCCCATTGGCTTAATATTAAACCTCAACTGGTCCATTTCACATCAGATTTAAGATCTAATAATACTGTTCCACTGGACCTATTAAAGCTTAATAAGCCATGAAAGGCTTTTAAAATAAAAATAAGTTTGACAGCTTAATGCTAAAATTGACTCATTTATTAGTAATATTTCTTGTTTGGATAGAACTAGTCATTTAGAAATATGCATTTTGAGAGGAGCAGAGTGAGGGATTTGCATCGACGGCAGATAAAACCCAAAAATGTAAAGCACAAAAACATTCAGGAGAACTGGGGGACAGTGAAGCCGATTCCCAATAGAAGCCAGTTTCAAATAAAAGGTCTGAGTCGTAAATAAAAGCCTCATCTGCGTTTCTTCAGCAACTGACTGAGAGCCAGGCTCTGTCGGCCTGTGCATCCCTCTGCCTCCCTTGTCCTGGCATGATCACAGTGGTGGCCCGGCACCAGGAAGGTTTTTATCTGCCTCCATGTGGAGCCGCACTGCCTCTGGCACAGCAGATCTGCCAGGCTCATTCTTGCCATCCGATGTAAACACCAGCGGGGGAGCTCTGTCAGGGCCGTCCTTTAGTGGATGTGCATAATTGCAGATGTGATGAGCGTGGCGGCCTTCTCTCTGCATCCGAGCCCCGTCCCACCGACCCTGAACCCGGCGCCAAGGCGGCCTGCCGACAACGAGGAAAACATGCTAGGACATTTCCTGCTTCTGTGGTTCCGGCATTTTGTGTTCGCGAGGCAGGACACGATGCTCGCAACGGGAAACACGGACTGTGAAAGAGATCTTCTCGCCATCTCTCAGCTGCATGGTCTAGACCGTTTATGATCTCATTAATCATGTCAAACCATGGGATCCCACCGGAGGGTACCTCACAAATAAGCCATTCATAGTCAAATTCTGAATCTTTTTTAATTAGAAATGTCAAATAATCATCTCTTTGAAAGTTAAACCAAATCAAAGAGAGTGTATAAGCCAGTCCGTCTGCTTACTCAGGCAGATGGGTCCATTGTAATGATGGTAATTGCACAGTGATTATCAACAGAAGAAGATGAAGGCAATGACTTCATATATTCAGTCCAAAAACGTAGACTCAGCAAAAATGGCCTTCACCGCAATTTATCTGTATTGATCTGCTTCAGAGGAGGTTTGTAGGAAAACGTATGAAAGAGAGAACTAACTGTACACGAGGCTGCACAACAGGTTGAGATGACCCCGCCAGATGTTACTTGCTCGCGCTCATATCCCCCATGAGGAAACCCAGGAAGTCGGCACAGCAAAGCTTGCACATGCTCTGATACAGAGAGAGAGAGAGAGAGAGAGAGAGAGAGAGAGAGAGAGAGAGAGAGAGAGAGAGAGAGAGAGAGGCAAGATCAAAAAGATGAGTGCAGCAGGTAAAGAGATTCGTGCTGCCAACCGGCAACCTGGAGAAATGAGATCCATGAGTTCACCATATGGTTTCTCTGTAGCCGGCAAACAGGGTGGCCCCTGCTCGGGTTGTATCAAAGTGATCGCACAGAACAGAGACATGGGTTGAGTGGCAACAATCACATTTTTACTTAAAGGTGCAGCGTGTAAGACTTGATTGGTGAATTTCCTTGTTGTGTCCGTCACCTCACCCTCACCCTTCTGAGCATGCAGGAGAACCTATGTTAGCCCTCAGTTGCCAATAAAGATCAGGAGATGTTTAGCATGTCCGCTCTGGGCTACTGTAAAAACCGTGGCGTCCCATTGGTTCTCCTACATGCTCGAATGGGAAGGGCGACGCGATGGATACAATGCGCAACTTCACCAGTAGATGTCACTAAATCGTACATACTGTACCTTTAAATGCAATATTTTGGGGTAATGTGAAAAGAATGTCATACAAAAAATGTTAAAAAAAAAAATATGTCAGTATTTTCTCTACAGACAGAAGTGACAAAAAACGTACACAAATCTTGCACACTTCACCGTTAAACTGAGTTTTACGAACTGCAATTGAGACAAACCACACTATAGTATGATTCAAGTATAATTCAGGTGTTTACAAACACATTGGGATGATACCACATCTTCTCACACCTGCCTGTTCCTGCTTCAGGCCTCTGTGTTTTATAATCTCCCTCCATCACATTCAGAGCATAGTGCCCTGCTGTGAGTGGCTGGAGAGACATGGTTTTAATGGAACTAAAGTACAGTGGTTCTCACTAATGCATGGAAATGGTTGTCAACAGGCTTTCAGCCGCTGCACCACAATAAGAGCTCTGTCACTAGCCGGCGGATGGCGAGCTTCCCATCACGCTGAATTACAATGCTGTCAAGTGTCTCATATCACTTATGAGGTTGGCAGCACATATCTGCTCCCAAAATATCTGGGCGGGCACTGACACCGAGCGGTTAAGGCACAGTGCATATTCAAAATGGATTGGCAACGAGGTGAATGCACAGCCCGTGAATTTCCGACTTAAACGCACTGAGCGAGCAGCGCAACTCTCCTGCCCTTGTTGTCTTTCTTTTTTTTTTCTTTTTTTCGAAACCCTCAATTAGGATGTCCACACAAAGAGCAGCTAACAAGTGTTGGTTTCAATAAAGCCACAACCATAGCTCATTAACAGCAGTGCGAGATCGCCAGCTCCTTCGGAACATGATTTTTAATGACCCCCCTGATCATCTGAATATGCAACAATATTTTTTTATGTCCAACGGCGCGGTCTCACAGTCTCGCTGTGCACTATAGTGGCCATTGTGCATGCACCTGTCAACACGGACACACATGCATGTGCACACATGCACGGAGACACGCACACGCACCGCTGCCATGAAACATGTATTGGGAAAATTGCTGGACAATGGTTAAGGACAAAGAACGGTTGCCATGGTGACAAATCTTTGCAGTATTTTTCTTGTTTTACTTTTAACTACGCTGCCCTCGAATTATGTTTTTTCAATTAATCTATTTATTCATGTGTTCTGCCTACTCACTCACAAATTAAGCATTTATTGTTTTCAAAATAAATACAATAATTGAATATAATAAATCATGAATTAAACTGATACACATTTATAGAAATCAATAACATCCATAGAAATGAATTAAATTCATAGAAATCAGCGAAAATAAAGAGACACGAGGCAGCAGTGGCTCAGTCGGTGCGGCAGCGGCCCTCTTTATTCTGGCACCAAGACAAACCATGTTAACGTGTTACAGTGGCCCAGTTGTGTGCTCCTCTCACATGAAAGAGAGCTTACAGAAATACAAGAGAGTGAATCCCGTTTGGGAACGCCTGTTTGACTCGGCTCTATTTTGCAAGAACCTTTTGGAAGAGCAGCACGAATGGCTCATATACTATCTGCTGTGCGCAGAGCTGCACAGAGGGAGTGCAGACAGATGGTGTGTAGGTATAGCCAGCGCGCAAGTCGATGCAGATCTCACAATTTGCCTCAAAGACAAACTATAACGCTGAGAGTTCTTATTGATCAGGTGAATTTTTTGCAACGCTTTGGCCTGAGACAAATTAAAAATGACAGTAAAAGGAAGGAAGCCTCTGAGCGGAGAAGAGAAATGTTTAGGCTGGATGAAGAGAAAACATTTCATACACTTTGGAGTCCATTCAGCTGTCTGACATGCCGTGCACACAAATTATAGCAACTTAGAATATAATAGAAGATGAAACAATAGAAACATGCCCTTATTGACCCTCTTCAAACCAAGCAATTCAGTCATCAAAGAGCACAAGGCAGAGATTTCTAGCTTTGTCAAAGTTATTAGAGGTAAGTTTGTTTTGAATGAAAAAGCCTTTCACGAGCACATGAAAGAAGCTCTTTCTTGTGTTAAAGCCATGCACATGGGTCGGCCAAGGATATTTGTTTGTGTGCATTAAAAGCAGGGGAGGGATTTTTCCAGAGTCTCTCTCTGCTAATGCAGTCCAACTCATTTCTTGAGTGCTTTAGGATGAGGGGAGAATTTAATTACATCCGCGCTATCGTTTTCATATTAATGGGAAAACATCAGATTAGGATTCAGCTCCTCTGCTCTGCTGCAAAATTAATGCAGGGAACTGTTTTTGTTTGTCGGCGACAATGTGCTCTGTGCGCCGCATGTGTACGCAAACAGTATGGATTTATTTTGGGTTTTGGCCGGGGCTCGTGACACGGCTGTGACAAATAGAGGGACGACCCCTGTCAACAGCGTGAGGCTCTGTGCATGTATCAGTCTCTCCATATGTGTCAGAGACAGTTTTTGAGGTGATCTGCTGATGCGGCGTATATTGTCGGGCAGCTTGTAAGACTGTCGGGACTCATTAGCTTCAAAACTAGTCCTTAGAATTGGAGGTAGATGTGGCTCACAGTTAAGGGTGAATTCAAATGTGTAAATGTGGAGTTTAGAATGATAGTGTTATTCTTCTCATCAATGAACACATGATGCAATCATCCATAAAGTTTGTACCACCCATGTAGACAGGAAACTTTGTAGTTGCAGGCACCAATGTATGGGGAATGTGAAGGGAATGTATGGGGCAGCTGTGGCTGAGGGCTAAGAGGAACTGTCCTCCGACCAGAGGGTCATGGGTTTGATTCCTGCCTCCCCCATTCCGTATGCTATTGTGGGAACCCCAGAAACTATCAGGATGTAAAAAAAAAAGAAAAAAAAAAGAAAAAAAGTGTAATATATGGCACATAAATCAAGTATAGACACAATCAAAATAAGCACCCATATGGACGCCTGTCATGTTATGGATATTTCGCACTAAAATATTTAATATGAAATGGATCTATACACCAAATAATTATTTTTCATATTCATATTAAATTATCTGTATTATTAATTTCCTCATATGCTGCTGCTCACTGATATGTTGATATGACATGGAGAGCTGGAAAGAAAGAAACATTTGAATAATTTATATAAAAATAACTACATTAATAAATGAATGGATGAAAAGTCAATTTCATATAGAGTAAATATGGATATCCTTGCTTCACTGTACTGGGATTTTTTTTTGCAGGTGCCACTGTGACTTTGACATTTGCAGATTTAATTAAAGCGTCTTAGCGACTGAATTGTTTTGACATTAATCCAAACATCCTTGTTGTCTACAAGATGAATTATAATCATTACACAAAAGACAAACAATAAAGGCAAACAGAAGTCATTTCATTCCATCAGGACGACACTGCAGTGATTAATCATGCAGCACGGTTTGACAACACAGCCTTTCACACGGATTCACAGCTTTAATGCTCATCGACTCAAACACATCTACATTCAACTTAATTTTCCTCAAGTTTCCACTCAACACTCATCAGACGCTGTTTTCACACATTCCCTGTCTTCTCCCTCTGTCCCTGTTAGAGCAAAATATTAATTCCATTATCTATTATTAGCACTGTTCTGCCTGCCTTGTTGTGATCTGCTTTTAATGAAATCAACCTGATTCATTTAGTGTTGCAATCACGTTGTATCGCACAGGCTGAAGTGCTGGGAGCAATAACTCAGAAAATGAAACAACACTATTGTTACTGGAATAACAAACCAACGCCCTGCAGATGTTGGAAATGCACAATGATAAGATTCTGATCTACACGCTCTTGACATTGGGGGAACAGCATGAAGATCAAGGCTTCAGTTACAATTTATCAATACTAATATTCCAGCTAAATCCCCTTAATGTACTGTAAGTGAAAAGAGCAAGTCTAATTCTCTGCAATGGTCATTAATTTGGTCTTTTCTGGGCAAATTTGTTAAGCCTTTAATGCCACTTCTATCGGGGCAAAGCTACACATTTGATATTAATGTATGAGGAGAATGAGGAAACAATTTAATCCACAACCAAAAGCGTTTAACGCTCACTAATGTCAAAGCTAATCCAGGAATCCAAAGTTTATCCCAAAAACCTACATGTAAGCAATCCTGCGGGTGGAATCCCGGCGGCACGGTCGCACATGAGGAGACACACATACGATTAAAAGTGAGAGAGGAATCGCGTGACATAGACATTTAGCTGCGATTCATCCAAAATCGCTTTGACTATATTTAAACATTTAATACAATGCCTCTATGTCTAATGCTGCTGCGCATACTGTGCACAATAATCCAGATTCTGTTCTTTAAACATCTGTTTCCCGTCATTTACTGACATGTTCAAAGGTGCGGTGTGTACGATTTGGTGACATCTAGTGGTGAAGTTGCATGTTGTATCCATCACCTCACCCTCACCCTGCTGAGCATGCAGGAGAACCTGTGGTAGTCTTCTGTTGTCATTAAAACTCAAAAGATGTCCACTCTAGGCTACTGTAAAAACATGGCGGCCCCTGTAGAGAGGACCCACTCCTCATGCCAGTATACATTAAAGGTGTCATTCAAGGGTTATGGGAAGAAAAATACATTAAGGTGATTATGAAAATGTTAGTTTGTAATTGATTTGTATAATTTTTTTCTAACAATAGAAGTGAAAAAAAATGTAGAAGAACTGTCACTCACAAAGAAGTGACAAAAATCTTCCACCCTGCACCTTTAAATATACCACACATGACTGGGCCACAGTGAATGGGAGTGGCGTAAAAGGTTAAAGAGAAATATGACATCTCACTACTCTGACATCCCAGTTTACTCCATGCTAAACGGAGCAGGAGGGGGGAAAAAAAATCAAACCTCAAGGAAGACGCCTGAGAACAAAGCATCCGCGGCCCAGACCCAGTGAAACAGAAAGTCAATATCCTAATGTAGGAGGCAAAGATTTTTCTATGCTCTTTGCCTCTTCGGCAGCTAAACTTGAGGAGGAAACTGTTTGGAGTGGAACTGCAATAACAAATATTGTTAAATTGGGATGGGCTGCGTCTGCAGCTGTGCAGTGCATCGTAGGCCTGCTGCCTGCGGAAGATAAGCAAATGGGCAAACTCTGTTTGAAGTCAAATGATGGTCCAGGCAGAGCAGTGCTGCAGGGGTGACTGGGAACAACTGCCTTCACTCACTTTGAGCCCGATTGTTTACCAGCCCCCCCCCCCCCCCCCCCCCCCCCCCCCCCCCCCCCCACACAACACACATTAACATGCTAGAAATGGTCCACACACAAATCCACCATTCATGAGCTGATAATGGATACCCATTGTACGGCGGATGGCTTTTTTTCATTAAACGGCACACAATGACTACATCTTTTAGCCATGCCCTCATCATGCACACTATCGCAGGTTTACTGCACATTTGGTAAAAAGAAAAAAAGTGACAGAGTGAAAAACTTTTAAATTAATTCCAGAAGCAAAAATAAGAAGGAAAAAGGTGAAAATTAAAATTGTGTGTGGCACAGGTGGGGGCGCCTTGTGAAAATAAAAGGTTGAGGAGGTGTAGAGGTTTAAGTTGATGGTGAGACCTCACTTTAACATGGAAAACACCTTATTTAGAGAGACATAAAGGTCCAGTGTGCAAGATTTTTGGTGGAAATATGGCAATCAAATGTAAAAGAATCATCTATATTGCATTAGTCGTGTACAGGAACTACTGGAAAGTGATTATTATATTGTTTTCATGACACTATCATGAGCTTTGCGCATTTCAGGCAAAACAGGGCCATTACATACAAGCCACCGTGCTGCACTGTAAAGTTTTTACAGGAGCCCGGAAAGGACAAATTTCAAACTATAGTAACTTAGGTTCATTGATCTAAAGGGAGGATGAGGTTAAGGGCAATTGGCCATTGAACTTCACCACTAGATGCCACTAAATTCTACACATTGTACCTTTAATATAGCAAAGTCTTTTGCTATAATATGAAAATAATAACAAAATAAATGCCTGTGGTCCATTTAAGGATGTTATGGATTCAAAGCAGTTGGATCCATGTACATCAATGTCTTGGCTAATCATTAGAAAAATGCTAATTAGGGAAAAATCGAGGAAAAACATTTAATTAATGCCGTAGCAGTTGTAGCATACGCTCGTGCAAAAAACCAAACAACATTAATAAGGGCTTTATAATGACTCGTGAATGGACAAAATTGCTCCTAATTTGCATGCTAATAAGCAAACAGTTCTCGCTTTAACAAATATAAAGTGTGAGCAACTTCGCCATTAGACAGCACTTTAATCAGACACAGTTAAGTTCCACGTGAACTTAACGTCATTATCCTATTACTTATCTCTTTCTTCCAACCACTTATGCATATACTCTATTATAAATGCTCTGCATTTTACTCATATATTAATTAATTAGACGGAAATTCATAGGCTACGAATAGAGGTGAAATAAACAAGCAGGAATTCTGGAGGTTTTTCCTTGGTTTTGTGTGTGTGTGTGTGCGTGCGTGTGTGTATTGGTGCGTGCACCCTGTCAGCTGATCTGTGGACAGTCTGTGACATTTGCTGCCTCCTTCGTACAGGTCCCACTCTTTTGCCGCACAGTTTCATGACAAGCCGCGGTCCAATCTCCGCGGGGGATAACTGCAATGGCCTGTGTTATTCTGCCCGGGAGCGAGCGCTAATGGCTGCAGCGTCGTGTTTAAATGCCTCGTAATGGTCGGTTTTCTGTGAAACATCCACTGAGTGATTTCCGAAGGAAGAATGCGACTGACACACAGCACCTTCATGTGTTCTTGTTAAAAATCTACAGCCGTATCAAAGCTACGCTGTGCATATGTTGCCTCTGCTTTATGTTGAAATCTTTAAAGCTCATTGGCGCACCACAGGTGGGATTTCAAGGCGAGGCCACAGTAAAATAATGAAACTACTAAATCTAGAAAAATTCAAGATACTTTTCCTTTTTTTTTCCCTTTTTCACCAAATGCTACAAGCTTGAATGAAAACCTGAAAGCGAACAGGGATTTTAAAGCATCCCTGGTAGAGCATGTCCCCATATTACCTCAACAAAAGTGCTTATTGTGAACATGTCGGCTTTGACTGGGCTGTTTACTCGGCCCGTGGTAATGGTGGTTCGTTTCCTTGCAGTGATTAAGCTGCATGAGTATGACGCTGCACAATGTGCATTCCCAACACAGAGTTTGGTGGAGGAGGGGCTGTGACAAGTTACAGATAAACAACACATTTTGTCAGGGGTTTCTGGAAATGATGAAATGATTTGTGATAACAATGAAAAATAAAATCTGTCATTTTTACATTGGTAAAATCATGGGCCGGATCAGACCCTGCGGAGAGCCAGTGTTGCCACACAAGTGAATCCATAGAAGACACTTTCCTTTGTTTATCCAAGTTTTAGGAATGAAATAATATGCGTCATCCTCTAGCCTCTTGAGATGTCTCGTGGGGGTATTGCACTCGCACCACGAACACCGTTGGACCATTTTCAAAAGTTTCAACGCGATAAATGTCTCTGAACCCGGCGCAAAACAGAAGATTCAAATGTGTATTTATGGAGCGACAGGAGCTGGATGTCCGGCGGCGCTGCAAGGAATACGATTGGCCCCTGATGGTCGAGGGTGGGACTTAGCAATAGGTCAACTCAAAACTGCTTTGAGGTGAGGCGCCTGGAGGAAAGGTTGAGACTGTCAGGACTCTTTGCTCACTGTTGGTCGGTCAGATATGGCACATCAATGGAGAATGGCTCGGTCCCCTTTTTTAGACACGGTGTTGCACACTTCCATATTCCCACCATTTTTCTGTCTGTTCCACTGTGGTACCATCCTCTCTCCTGTTTGTCTACTGACACAGAGCCTTCTGTCTCTGCCATAAATCCCTAACCGGACTTCATCAATAAATAGGACATTCATCCGATCGCTGCTCGTCCTTAGCCCGCCAGCATTTGGCCTTGTTTCACCTCCTGAGAAATCTTTCAGACAGGGTGCGAGTCATCCTGTGAGGCCGTCACAAGACAGCCTCTATTTATTTTTCTGCTGTTTTGGTTGAGCATATCTTATTCCGCTCTTTAAATCTTGTACCTGAGAATAACAACTTGACTTCTGACACTTTTTCAGACGTCTGACACTTATTCACCTGCCATGATCTGGCGGCTACGATGCCACTTTGGTAAACAATAAGCAGCTGGAAACTTGAGGAACAGTCCTTTTTTGTGACAGATGGACGCTGGCAGCCGGCTGAGATACTTATGCGAGCTTCAGACGAAACTACATGAAAGTCACCTGACCACTTGACTCATCTTTACGTGAACTTTTGGCCATCATCCCATTGGCTAAATTTGTCTTTGGTCCATGTGAAATGTTTTTTAAAATGAATGAACCAAAACGCAGTCTCACTCCTCTCAATACAGCAGAGAGTGGGTGGGGCTTAGTTGCATCTAGTGGTAACGTTACAAAAAAATAACTCTGACCTCATCCTTTCTGTCCATGCATGTAGATAAACATATGGAAGCCTTCAGTTGTCTTTTAAGGTGCACTGTGTAAGATTTTGGTCACTTCTATCTGTAGAAATAGAATTACAAACAATTATAAAAAACATTTTTACTAATGTATAATCACCTTCATGTATGACTTGCTTTTTACATTACCCTTAAATTAGCACTTAAATGTATATTTACACGAGAAGGGGGTGCGCCATTTCTTTTTTACAGCAGCCCAGACTGGATGTAATAAACATCTTTTGAGTTTTAATGACAAATGAAGTCTACCATAGGTTCTCCTGCCTGTTCAGAAGGGTGAGGTGATGGATATAACATCCAACTTCACCTCTAGATGTCACCAAATCTCACACACTGCACCTTTAACACACACAACAGGTGTTCTATTATGTGACATGGCCGCATCCATGCACTCATGCTTCTCCCATTGTAAACACAAATGGGTCATGTTATTCTTACGTGAATAAAAAATGTGTTTATATTTACAAAAAATAATAATCATCATAATATGAAGTACTTTTTTCATTTCTACTAATCGAACAAAAATGAGAAAAAAAAGAATAATAATAGTTATTACTTATCATACAGGCTTGGAGTGATAGTTCCTTTATGGAATGTGAGGAAAACATAAAAATAAATTTAAAAAAATGAATTAAAAAAAGATGTAAGCCCTTAAAATTCCAGTTTTCACAAAGCAGAAAGAATAATGTTTATACTGGCTGATTCTGCCGTAAACACTCTCCAGTGCCAGTCGTCACAGCCGGTGCTGGATGTGCTGTGACACATATGTGGAAGTGAGGGTGCTTGGATTGGACAGCGTACAACTAAGTATTTGGAAAAGCATCATCAATAAAAAGCCTATATGAGATTGTGTGAGTGTGTTTGGTTCTATGGTTTTTGGCTGTCTTTCATCAAATCTTAAATATATATTTTTTTCAAATACCAACATTATCTGTAAATAAACAGACAGTGAAGATTGGTTTCCTTGATTATTATTCATCAGCTTAGAGATTGATTGTGTTCTATCTACCTATATATATCAATGTTTTGCAACACATAATCTATTAAGCACTTTTTTATACTTTCTCAAAAAAAAAAGAAGAAGAATCACATTTATAACATGCATTTATCATTCACCTACTTGTTTACTAGACGTGTCAATGAATACACTATTTAAAGCTGAAACCATTTGTGGGAAAAAAAGAGACAAAATTGAAAAAAAAGGGTAAAAATATCTACAATTATGATTCACTCTAACAGGTACAATTAATAATCTGTTGATGGACTTAAAGATAAATCATCTAATGGGGCTATTTTAATGATGTGTAAAACAATGTAGTTTGTCAAACCTGTACACTCACTTAACTCCTCATCAGGCACACTTATCTGGTTATTCATGGAACTGATTAACGAGTGAAGCACGTGGCAGAAGTGAATAGACTGAAACGATGGAAAAATATATATTTCATCTCTGTCCTCCGATCATAGCATGATCAATAATGACAGACTGGATCAGGCATTTCCAAAGAAAAATAAAATAAATAAGACAGTAAATAAATAACAGTCTCTGGAGTTTACTCAGGACAGTGAAAACATGAAAACACTCATTGAGCGGTGGCTGAGCGAAGGGAAAAGCCTTGTTGATGAGAGAGGTCAGAGGAGAATTGCCAGACTGTTTGGAGCTGACAGAAAGGTTAGAGTAAATCTAAATGGCTATCTATCAACACTGTGTGTCCAATGTTTCTATTGGCACTCTTCAAGTCCCTGTAATATCCGATCGATCGTCGTTTTGAATCCCGCAGCCTGCCGGCGCTGACCGTGTGCATCTCTTTATGGCCACAATTAACCATCTTCTAATGTGTGATTATGTGTGATAATCTTCCAGTGTGATTATCACAGTGCTGGAGAGTTTGCAGTAACTTGTGGAATCTACACACTACTGACAATAAGGTTGTGAGGGCAATGGGAGGGGCTACAAGTATCAATGAACGAGAAACAGTGTGACATGAAATACTACATGTGAGGCAAAATTCTGTTTTTCTAAAACTTTGATGAAATTTATTTCATTTTATTTGAAAAGGGAAAATTAATAGACCAATGTTTACATGAGAACATGTGGGCACAGGATGCACCCAAATATTGTGTATTCAACACAAACGAACAGAACTGCCAGACAACCATGATGTGATTTTACATATGGTAATGATTTACTGTAAGCGAAATATGTCATTTAAAGTATCTCCATATGAGTGAACACTGTTACTGTCTAACTTCATTTTGACACGATACTTTCATTTCCATGTAAGTAGAAGAATATCTCCATTAGAGGATAAACCATAAACTGTAGCACTGAGTACTAAGCATGTGAACACTGTTGCAGTGCAAATGTACATTAGGGGATTGACCTTGTCTTGTTAAAGAAACCGATCAGTTTATATATATTAGTTATATAAGAGTTGTTCTATATGTATATATATATATTCTTTTTTTAATAATAGACTAGTTCAGCCCCTAAACATCAAGATGATTCTGAAAACCATGCCCACTTTGGGAGCCCCTGCTCTCCAGTCTATGATCCATATTGCCATTGTTGCTGCCATGTTTTACCAACATGCTTTTGCAGTCGCCGCAGATGGACAAACCTTACCTGCTATAGTGAGGGGTGAGGTGATGGGTCGTCAGCAGCAGCATGCAACCTTACAATCAATGCCTGGGTCACACTAGAGATGTGCATATGTGCTCCGACGTCACTGGAATGTATGCTTGCCTCATCCACCCGCCTGCCACCTACCGTAATCTTGTTTTTCCCGATTCACACCCGAACCCACATTATGTATGTTAGGTTATGTAAAGCATGTCAGAGCTGTTGCAGATGACAAAACGCCAAATGTGATGAGTCATCACTTTCAGATCAGCTGTTGCTGCTCTGGGCGTTACAGGACCCCCACACATCCTGCTCTGCAGAGAGCATTTAGTGAGCTGAATCGTGCCCGACATAAAATTCCGGTTAGAATTTGTTGAGCGATCCATTCAAGAATGTAATGAATATTTCTCATGTTAATGATGTGTGAGGCATATTTCACCTTCCTGAGCCAATCCAATATAATTCAAAGTAATTTCAAAAGAATGTTTATAACCTGACCGGCCCGACCCGCAGATTAACCGCAAGTCTGTCAAACTTCACATCAATATTCTCCACATGTGAGAGAGGATGAAAGCTGTGTCTTTTCTAAAGGTGCAGTGTGTAAGATTTGGTGACCTCTAGAGGTGCAGTTGCATGTTGTATCCATCACCTCACCCTTCTGAGCGAGCAGGAGAAACTATGGTAGACTTCAGCTGTCATCAAAACTCAAAAAAATGTTTAGTGTGTATACATTAACAGGCTCATTTTAAGGTCATGGAAAGATTTATGTGATTATCTTTTCATGGAAATGTCAGTATGACCAAAATCAGACACACTGCACCAGTTTCAAAATCAAAAGCCTCAAATCATATTTTGTCTTGATTCTTGCCATATCCATGTATTTGTATAAACAACTTTATCCTTAGAACAGGCTAATCACCATGGTGTTTTAGTGCTTTATCGAATGTCCTGTGGATAACTATCTATTGATGGACACCAAGAAAACCAAAGAACCTGCAGCTCATGCAAGGAACTGCCATTCAGTTGCTGAACACGCAGCCAGGGTGGACTCAGATTCAAAGCAGAACAGTAGCTCTGCTTTTTCCTGAATGCCACGTTCCTTGTATTGGACTTAAGCAAAAACAAAGCGACTGCACCATTTGCACCTTGCAGTAACCAGGCTGTTGATGCACCTCTGCCGATTCAAACAGCCACTGGGGGCTCAGGTTCTGCAGTCAGCCGCTGGCACCGTGGAGCGAACAACAGTACCCGCGACATGAGACAAAGCGGGCTATGCACAACTTGTCCCTGTTAATAATTACCACATTGTATGTGAGACAGGAAAGGATTGAATTAAGATGCATGTTCCTCCTGGCATGCTGTCAAGACGAACAGAAGGTAAGACATGATGAGGAGAAGAACTTGGGACAAGCCAAACGATATGCTTCTCATTCATGTCAGTAAATGCTGCATATGAGGTCCACATTATCTTTTAGCCATTACACTCGTACATGCACTTTCACACACACACACACACACACACACACACACACACAGAACCACACAACATCTGACAGCCAAGAAATGACATGTTAATTGCAGCCGCTAGTTAAAAGGCCTAACAGCCCTCAGAGTAAAAGGAAGAACTCGACAATGGATGATGGGAATTTGTCTTTCTGCCAGAGTTGTCAAGCTCGACAGGGAGCCTCTGTAGCTACATCATGTTCCAGTGGATACTAACAATGGTGGAAGCTAATGGTGTTTGGTTGGATTGCAAGATGGAAAAATGGTGTAAAACCAAAACAGGTGAAATTGACAGGACCACAGTACGACAACTACTGTATCACCCTTATCTAGTGAAAAAATGTTCTCAAGTAAATATATTCCTGGAATTATATATGAATGAATCATAATTACATTTGTCTTATGAAGAGTTGTGCATATCCATCTTTTTGGATAACGATTTACTATTTGTTTATTTTGACATAATAATGAAAAATGCATTGCCTGGCTCATTGTCAGTGAATATATTGCTGATTATCTCTGATGGGTTTTTTTTTCAGACGAACAATAACAACATTAATTAATGCAAAAATACTACTGTATCCACAGTAGTTCATGTTAATTTCACTCACTTACTTCACTTACTATCCAATGGGCTAGACGTCCTATACTTAACAAGCTTTGGCCATGGACCTATTTTAATATCATCCTAATTATTATTTTCCTAAGTTTCCATGCTCAAGTATAGACATTAGGATTCAAAGACACCACTGCGGGATATGAAGCGTGTTACATCACACAAGGCAGGTTGGCTCCATTGGTTCGTTGTGTTGATGCCAATTGCAGAGCCGGTCACCTTCGCCCTCACAGCAGAGACCTTGTCAGGATTCAACTGCACAGCGTCAGTGAGTCCGTGCTCGCTGCAGCCTCACCGAGCTGTTTCTGGCTGACAGGAGTGGAACCCAACGTGCTCTGACCTCTCCAATCAACCAGGCATTCTCGCCCACAGACCTGCCGCTCACCGGATGCTTTGTGTTTATTGCACCGTTCTGCGCAGTTTAAAAATACCAGGAGGATCAGCAGCTTCTGGAACACTCAGGAAAACCAGCTGCTTTGGCACCAACAATGGTGTCACAGCCACAGTAACCAAGATTACCCCACTGTGATAAAACTACTATGCTGCCACATTATGGATCGACAGCACAGCTACATACACGTGCAGGTGGACTTGGCGACCGAGTACGGATTATAGCTAGATCAAACAGTGTGTTGCGTGGCACACATTTACTATCTATGTGGATTAATCGTAACTACCGTTTGACCTACCCTGAACTAACAACTCTCTTCCCATTCATGGATCCCCCTGTAATTACATGTGGTACATCACTCTGTTTAATCTTATTAGGCCATTCCTCACTCACTGCTACAAGTTTGACCCTGTCACTAGTAATTTATGAGTAACTGCGCTGAGGTCTCACAGTGATGACATCATCCATGCACAGGAGCCAATCTGTTCCGAAGCGGGTCAGCGCGGTAACCAGGGGCGACAGGAGCGTTGATTAAGGCTGGCCATTTTAGATTAATTGCCGGCCGGAGCACTGGTGGCAGCGCGTGTCTCCGGGCACTATGATGGGGTCCTCCCTGACTCAAACCAGTCAATTTATGCAGCAGCGGGTGAATGGAAGCTTATGTCCGTGAGCGTATTTGTCTCCTGTATTAGAGCAAGATGGGTGTGATGTGACCTGGGAGGATGGCGCGATTAGAAATTTATGCTCAGGGGTCTGAAGGGCTCCCTGGACTGACAAAGCTCAGGGCGCAGGGTATCAGAGCTTTGAGGGAACGCCGAGTGGCGGATATGATGAAGATCAAGTGGGTGTGATAGAAGAGGCAGGGTGATAAGAGCAGAGGACTGCACACCAAATGAAAACGACCGAGAGCAATGATCAAGTGGAATACAAAATTAAGTGTGAGGCACCTGTTTTATTGATGGCAATGATGTATTAATAGAAAATGTCTTCATATGCTCCATCAACTTCAACATATTCTCAGATAGGAATAAAGGCACGTTAGAAGATATGACACTAGTTTTGTCGAATTGTTGTTTTCCAAAATGGAATAGTTTTGAAATGTATTAAAAAGTTGTTGTATATGGCTGGCCCGAAGCTCGCTGGAGCAATAGAGCAAATACAATATTCAAAGAGCTATCTGTGACTGTGCTGCAGATTTGTTTAAAGTGAGAGAAAACAAATTGGACTCCGTGTTTATGGTTGCATGATGCTTGAAAAATGCGAAGGAGTGAAGATACGGAAGAAAGAATGAGAAGTCATCTTCAGGCAAAAAGTCTTTGATAAAAGGTGCAGTGTGTAATATTTCGGGCAATTTCCGTCACTTCTATCTGTAGAGATAGAATTACAAAGTAATTACATACAGATATGTTTCACCAAAATGTATGGCTTTACATTACCTTGGCCTATATTTAGCAGGTCCTCCCTATGGGGGCGGCTATGTTTTTACAGTAGGCCAGAGAGGACGTACTATATACGTTTTGAGCTTTAATGACAACCAAGGGCCCCCCCTCCCATCTGTCTCAATTATATGCACACCCCGCTTTACAGTTTGTGGCTTTGCAGCTCTCACGTTAAGGGAATAACATAATTATTTGTTAATTAACTGAAAAATAACAAAATGAATTTAATCAACAAATACTTTAAGATAATATATATGTGTACATATATATGTGTGTACATATATACATACACACTGCTGCTAGTCTCAACATCAACATACTATGCACAAGACTAACCACATATGTGTGGGCATGTTGCAAAGCCAGTTTGATATGGCAGAGTGGAGTTGCGGTAATTAAAGGATCCTCTGTGCCAAACTTTGATGATTGCTTTATTCTGTGCCATCGTTTTCACAGCATCTGCAGGTGTTTGATCATGAGCCAATTATTCTATTGTTGTGTTGTTAATCGCACGTGTAAAAATAAACTCTTATTATGAAGATAGAGAAACAAAATGTCTTAATAAATGTGTTAACAGTTATTTGGTTAATTGACAGTGGCCAGTGGTGTATAAATAGTTTAGTGATATCAGTGGGTAAAGCTTTCATTCTATAGTGAAAACAACTATTCATAAACTCAGGTGTGAAACCCATTGTTTCATTAAAATTCCCTCTCTGTCAAAAAAAATCTGTTTATCCCAGTTTGTACACATTGTACTTTTAATAAGTATCAATAAACATTGAAAAGTCATCTAAGCTCACCAAAATAAAAACAGTATGGAAGAAAGTAATAAATACTACTACCACCACTACTACTACTACTACTACTACTAATAATACTAAATAATAATAATAATAATAATAATAATAATAATAATAATAATATATGTATAGTTCCATGTGTTTTCGGCTTGCACTGTCCTCTTTAAATACAATACATTATCTCCATTGACTATGTATACAATGCCACCAGCTTTAAGTTTGACCTTCACTTTAATCCCAGTATGCCAAGATGCTGGAATGATGCTCTCCACCATCACCTTCATCTCTGTCATATGTGCTGCAATGTCAACATCTGCCAATGACCATGACTCATTAGGATATTTGGTTTGACTTCTTCTGGTACTTGGTCATTATACGCATTTACATTCATGGTGAACCTAACATGAATGTTCTAAATTAAAGTCACCTCAGCCCTACAGGTATGTCAGTATATTGCATGCAACTCCATTGCTTACAACTCCAAACTGTTCATTTATGGACGAATCAAGAGGCAAACCTCACTGTCTACACTATTAATATAAGATAAAATAACAATACTGACAGACACTGTTAAATCACATATACAAAGTTCCACTGTTCCATTCATTATGTCTCCACAGGAAACATGAGAGCTTTCCATAAGGACAAAAGTACTTCATCCTCAACTTATGTCCTGAAGTCCCTTTGTCTATTGTTGCTTTGTGGAGTTTGTTTCCAACATGTTGACTTTGCAGTCACATCCCTCTCCGCTGTGTTTGTGGCTTCAGCGAAGTCCACACTGTTCCTTTAATTTATTGAAAATGTTTTGTTTCCGAGAGCTGAAGGGGTGATCGTGAAGCCGACCGTCAATTCTATGTCACAATGCACGAGTGGAGTCGTATACAGCCAGTGTGTGCGGTTGTGCTAATCCCAGCATGGGCTCCAGCCTTTAATATATGATTGACGCGCCCATTCATTAGCCAGCGAGATTTGACAGAATGGCGACTTGCCAAGAGAAGTGAAGTGATGAGGAGTGAAGCAGTTTGTTGGGTGCCAGGCAGAAAGCGCGTCTGTTGGCAGCGGTGATAATCTCGGATTCTAACCAGCCGCCATCAAATAATGATCTTGTGTAGCCTTGAAAGGAGGTTTTTGGAGAAGTTTGTTGTCTTCTCCCTCACAGCAATCTGCGAGCGGCTTGATTTCATGTTGAGTACAACTCAGTCAAATTGTGGTGAGTTCCAAGACGTGACAAAAGTTTTCAAAACAACTGCAGTATAAACTCCCTTTTCTGCTGTTCCCTGGTGTGCTCAGTAGATTCTACACAGTCACCGTCTCACCAAAACATGGAGCGACCTCCTCCTCAAAAGTTCCAGATAATGTGTTTGGACATATTCTTGGGAAAAGCAATAAGTTTGAACATACTGCAGTTTCCCATTAATTATCCAGACTGTGAGAAGCGAGCCACAGTTTCATTATGAAACTTTTTACCCCCCAAGCCTCCTCCTCCTCAAAAGAAGAAAAAAAAAATACAGTCTCACTGTGTTTATCGCTGTTTGTGGAATCGTCAAAATTTGTAGGTACCACTGTTCTCTATTTACGAACACAATGAAGGAATGGTTTTTAAATTTGTTAAAGATAAGAACCATTTTTACTTACTGAGCCCAAACAGCCTTGCAGGCACTGAACTCACAATGTAGCAGGGAACTGTTTTCTAACGACTCCACAAAAAGAAAGTGTTACAGTTTGTTAGCTTTATCACTAACACTGCAAGGCAGCTCGCGCACTTCCACAGTTGTACACCCTTCACTCCAGTTTCATAATTGGTGAAAAGCATCGTCTGTTTTATGGGGAGAGGGGAAAAAAACAAACATATATAGAGCTACAATACTATGTCGTTCTGGAAGGTCAGAGCTGTGACAAGTGCTCTGAGAGGAAACGTGTTTCACTGAATACAACACAATAAGAATTACTGACAAAACCTATTGTCATCAGTGACTGTAACTTTAGGTGCAGAAAGCTGTGTGGCACTTCCTGACATCTGGGGATCTTTAGGGAATGAAAGACCTCACCTCGCAAGCATCTAGTCGAACCAAGCAGCAACCTCCAGGCCTGATGGATGAGTCCGGTATGGAAATGGAAAACTTGCAGTTCACAGGGTGGCCACTTGAGGCTCCAAAGGCGAGTCAGTCCCCATCAACTCCCATGGTACAATTGTCACCTGTAGGGGATAATTAAACATGTTTAAAGCCTGGCACCAACTACGGTTCTGGTCACAATCAATCACATTTATTCCCATGACAACTGTACAGCGGATGAGATTTTATTTGCATATTTTTTTCAATGGAGGTTTGAAATTGTGCGAAATTACAGGCGTGACCTCTCGAGTGACACCAGGGCTGACCAGGCACTTTGAAGGATATTGCATCAGCATCATAGGCCAACCCCAGCTCTTTCTGGATGAACGAGGAAACTACAGGAGGAGTTATGCACTGGCAAGATGGCAACGAGTGAACCCTCCACAATGAGCCTCAGAATCACTCTGCAGAAACCTATGGGTGACGCCATTTTTATACACAGTCAATGTTGAGACCCCAAAATTCAGGAGAGCGATGAGAGTGAGTTTCTGTGAATCCATGCAATTCATGCACCAAACGAAGCTGACCCGAATGCCGACTTGGCCGTAAGTGGCTGTAAGTGAACAGAATTTATATCAACCATTAGCTGATGTTGTAACTGAGCTTAGATTATACAACTGTGAGGCCATATAGTTTAATAAGGTGTGAATTTGCCTCACGGGGTGCGCAATTATTATACACAATTCAATACAGTGCCATCAACAGGTCATTTTACTACATCTCTTTAAGACTTGAACATATAGAGTGCGATTGTGACGTGTGTTATCTGCTCTCTCCCTGCATTGTCTCGTGTCCTAATATTTAGCTGTGAAGGGCAGGTTTCAACATTTGAACACAGGCAGAGGACATGCAGGTATATTAGCTATTATTTAGCTTGTCAAAGTAAAACATCTCTACACTAGATGCAACAACACAATGGTGTAGTTGCCAGCGCATCTTGTGCACACATCAAGGTCTACTTGAATTGTTTCAAAGGAGACCAACTCTGACTGATCACTTTAGTCTAAAATACACTGGCAGTAAGTAGCAAATAGCAAACGACAAGTAGTTAAGTCATGCTGATATGTATGTGAATTTTAATAGCAATGTCAGTAGAAAGCTTAAAGGTGAGGTGTAACTCAGTTGACCTCTGTCTTAATTCGACTATAACTCACTCACTCGTTATCAACCTCCTTTTCTTACCGAGGCAGAAGGATCAAACATCCCTGCCTCTAGCCTGTAGATCCATGAGAAGAGTCTTATGGCTGCATATTCAAATGAAGTGATTCAGGTTGAAGGATTCCTATATGTTGCCGTTGATGTTTCACAGATAAGACTTCCTCAGACATGCGGGCAAATAAAATCCTTTAGTAAGATCTATTTCCACCGGCTCTGCAACGCAATGCCATGCGAGCGTCTACCTCGCCGGTGTGAAGTGCGGTAACAGGCGATGTGAGGAGGCTACTTGAACGGAAAACTGACAGTGGAGCACTCGTGGGCTCAAGGGGAAGACATGAGAGAGTCAAAGTGAAGTTGGCCACATGTACGTGCGGAGCTGTGTTTTTAATTTCTGTCATGTTTGTGTGGCGTGGTGGAAAAGAACAGCCTATTGAATGAAGAGGATGTGAGTGAATTATGTGAAGTGTGTCATCCAGTTTTTATTTAAACGTCTGTTTAATCAGAGCATAGTTTATGTGAGTGCCCCCCCACCCCCCTCCCCCCTCTGCCAAGGTGAGTTATGAGGCAATTCCTCTCTTCCTCATTGTCACTGAATGCCAAGTAAAAGTGAAGTAGTCTTGTCCCGCCGAGTTTTGGAAGTGAAATAAATTCTATCCGCAACAAAAAATGGACACGCCTCAAAATACTTTGTTTCCTTCTGACTTTGAAAACGACTGCGTGCACATCACAGCCAAAGCTACAATTCACCCACTCGAGAGTTGATAATGCATCATCAAGTGCAGCACCAGTGTACTTTGCCCAGTGTTACCCGATGCTAAAAGCAAACCGTAATGGCTTTGAGTTATGCATTTTTCCACACATAACTCTCCATCCCTGAAAAACAGCTTTGGCAGACGGCGATGAAAAATCATAACTGGAAACCGAATTACTCAAATGCAGATTTACGGCCCGGTCCCCTGTGTACCCGTCTATTTGCAAAATAACAGTGCCACCCCGGGTTCCGCTGCTGAGCGCCGCCCCAAGAGAGAGCGGGATAGGGGCCTTCGTGGAAAGCAGGGGGCTTACAAATCAGTGAACTTCACAGCCGAGGGAATTTACATGTTGAACGACGATAATTTAACTTCTGTTTCTTGGAAATGTCACTGAACTTGAGCTGGAGGTTGCCTCTTTTCTCTCCGTGCTCTCGGTGCACAATCATTAACCTAGCAGCGGAACATGAATAAATTACCACTCGCCGACACTTAAATCATTTCGGAGCTCCTCCGTTGAATGCATCAGGAGAGAGAGGGAGGGAGGGAGGGAGGGAGGAGTCGGCTAGTCACGGAGAGAGAGAGAGAGACACAGAGAGAGTGGGGCATTTACAGTAAGTAATATGGCAAGTGAGAGAAATCCAAAGGAGCTGAGACATTCCCCTGAGAAATCTAGTCCACTCAAGACGAACCGACTTCTGAAAAACTTTCTCATGAGAATCCTACATTAAAGGCTCAGTACAAAAAAAAGAAAGAAATAAAAAGGAAACCTGCATGGGCAAATTTGAGTCAGCTAAGTGTCACCTCATGTAGTCTGCCGCCCCCCCCCACCCTTTTTTTTTTTTTTTTTTTTTTTTTTATTTCCCCCAAATTTCCCTTTTAAC
>JAFBJT010087968.1:9535-29456 GCA_016785325.1 Chascanopsetta lugubris
AGTCTCTGTCTCAAATGACTTGGTCTTTGCTCCAGTCTCCACGTGTAAAAAAAAAACAAAAACATTAGTATCATAACTCATAACTTATATTTGATTACGTTCAATAGAACTGTCAGTCCGTTCCATTCGATCTTTCATCATTAAAGCTAAGTCCTGATGCCCACTAACCCTCTTCCTCTGTTCCCGTCTGTTGGGTGCGTGTCCTCAGTGGCTCCTCCTCCTTTTAGAAACCCTTTGATTAAACGCATCAAGCTGCGCGCGCTCCAGAACAGCGCCCTCCTCTGTGTGTGATCAATCCCCCCCCCCCCCCCCCTGTGTTACCCCCCCCCCCCCCCCCCCCCCCGCCGCCGCCCCTCCTCCCGCCTCCATCAGGCGTCCGTCCGCGCGCTGCAGTGCGACTCGGCGTGGCGGCGAGCACTGATCTCAGCCGGGCCCTGGAGCCGTAAGCATGAATATTGATGATCGGCGCTGGCGCTGGCACATCTGCTCATCATCTGCCCCCCCCCCATTAAAAACTGCCACAGGGGCTTCCACCTGAACCCCGGTGACCTCGCGCACAGGGGTCACCGGGTCTCCTCGTTTCACCTGGTCACCTGATTAATGGAGGTTCGACGGCGGCGCAGAGCAGATGTAAACAAATCTGATCTCAGGTCATTTACAGTCCGTTTTCTTCTTCTACTGTTTTCATTACGTCTAGCCTTCACTTCCTGTTTCTTAAAGGGGATGGCTGATGCTTTTTCATACTTTCAGAGTTCAGTATGCTGGTGTTCTGTCAGGCAGGGGGCGGAGCCATGGGGGATGTAATCACACCTGGCAGGGGGCGGAGTCATGGGGACAGAATCGCATTATTACACATACACTGTTTATATATCACCTCTAACGTCATTCATTGAATCAACCTGTTTTCAAATGATTCATTGTTATTGTAAACACTTTGTCTCACTTTTTATCGGAAACAAATTCCATACTATTAATGCTGTTGGCCTGGACACAGCGCCCCCTGGTGGCACTGGTCAGGAGGCATTTTTAATAACTAGCAGGACTAAAAAAAATAAAGTGGTTGCACAAAATAAGTATTTTTTGTATTTTTCTAAATGATGTATAATAGTAATAATGTCACTTATCTATTTTAAATACAGAGCTCGACAAAGTGCTGCCCCCTCACTCACTCACTCACTCACTCTCACCCGCCCTCTCTGCCTCCCCCTCACTGTCATGGGCTGCCTAGCAACTGACACCATAAATAATAACCCGTGTGTGTGCGTGTCTGTGTCTGTGTCTGTGTGTATGTGTGTGTCTGTGTGTGTGTGTGTGTGTGTGTGTGTGTGTGTGTGTTCACAGGCATGTGATAATAAACAGGCTATCTGTTAGGAGCACTCCTCTTTGCATGCCTGTTATATTATGCTGCTCGTCCTTATCAGTGTCACTCTGTGGCTCAAGTACAATGATGTGTTAACCTCTCTCTCTCTCTCTCTCTCTCTCTCTCTCCCCCTCCCCTCTCTGTAGACAGAGCACACGAGACCTGACTGACAGCGCCCATGGCGAGCAATAACACGGCCAGTATCGCACAAGCCAGGAAGCTGGTGGAGCAGCTGAAGATGGAGGCCAACATCGACAGGATAAAGGTGGGACCGCTCAGTTCTTTTCATCATTGTCCACCAAGCTCTTACATTTACTGAGAACTTTCTGTTACCACCAATGTATGGACTTTAGAACAATATGTCCCGACTTGGACTCTGGTTCATCTTGCAACCTGTCATCTCTCAAATGACCAGCAGAGGGCCTCTGCAGAGGTTTGTGAGAAAATAGCACTATTTATCTCAACATCAGCAAACGACTTCCCCGGAAGGTTATGGTCTCGATGTCTAGTTTCGAGTCTTGCTGGGTATTACAAATGCATGTGGGCGTGGCCACTGTGTGACTGACCGCCAGTGCTATCGTCCAATTGGGTACGAGTGTCAGTGGGCCTGAGTCAAGCTTTCAGTGACATTCTCTGGAAAATATACATCTGACCAAGACATCTGTGGAAATTAATCTCAAATAGATTACAAGACTTGCAGCTAGCCTTTCCCAGTGGCCACTCGTGGTACTGCAATAAAAAAAAAAATCCCCACACATCCCCAGCGTTTGACTCAACCCCGAAAAACCCTGTGCTAATTGTTTTGAAAAGGATTTTTTGTTTCATGCCATCTATTCATCCTCCTTGCCAGCAGGTGGCGATGACGCCCAGCCTGGCTGAAAACCACTGGTTTATATCTTAAAAAAACGACAAAGCGCGACCTCGGGTTCACCGCGTGTTTGTCCGTTTTCCGTCCAGGTGTCGAAAGCGGCGGCCGACCTGATGTCGTACTGCGAAGCTCACGCCAAAGAGGACCCGCTGCTGTCGCCGGTGCCGGCGTCGGAGAACCCGTTCAGGGAGAAGAAGTTCTTCTGTGCCATCCTGTAAAGGCGGCGTGGCCCCTCAGCAGTCTGCTTCCGTGTGGGACTTTGAACGAGGACGTTCAAAATACTATAGAAATCTTCTAGTAGGAGGGCACGGCCATTAATGCCCCCTCCCCACCCCCCCCCACCCCCACCCCCACCCCACCTCGGCACCTTCGGGGTGCACTAATTAAAACCACAGAAATAACATGTAAACATTAAAGGAGGGGGGGCGGTGTTGTGATTGCTTTGTTGAGGGGTGTGGCAGCATGTTGAAGGGGTCTGTGCTTTTTAGATGACACACACGGGATGAGGATGATGATGAGGAAGAGGAGGATGAGGAGGAGGAGGAGGGGGAGAGGGATGAGGGGGAGTATGTTGATATAAACCCAGAGACACAGAGCGATGGATGACCTCATGAGTCTTCAGGTTGTGACGTGTACAAAACAAAAATATGGTAAACTTGAGAATATTAAAAAAAAAAAAAAAAAATGTTGTGGTTCTGTTGGGACTTCTGTTCAAATGCTTTGTCGGTGGATCCAGCTCCGTAGGACCGAAACAACTAAAGTCGCCTTCCCCAGTACGGGAATGTGTTTTTAATGAGTTTGTTTTACATTTCATTCTTTCCACCTGGATCTCTTTCTATAACTGTACGTGGTTTCTGCTCTGTTCTCTTCTTTGTTTTCTTTTCTTTTCTTTTTTTTTTTTTTTTTTACTCCGACGAGCTTTTTTAAACGGGGATGTTTGAAAACGGTCGACTCTGTGATTCTCTGTGTGTCCACATCTATCTGGAAAATGTGATGCAGTTTGTCTCCTTCAGATACAAACCCTCTTTCTACTCTTTGTACAAAATGACTAGCGAGTAAACTGTGCTGTGCTGTGACTTCTGAACCCGTTGTGTTTGTATCATTAACCCACTGCATGAAATGAACAAAGCCAAGTGTTTGAAAACAGCCTTCCTCTATTCCTTTATTTAGAAAACTTAGACCACTGACTTATATTTCTCAAGAATTGAGAAAGAATAAATCATCTTGAAGGAATAGACACCTTTCAAAAATAAGTTATCTTGACATTCTTGAAAGTTTTAGATGAAGTCATCTGAATGTGATTCATTGCTCGGTGCACAATAAAAGTTTGGATGGAGTCAAGGGTGTTGGCATATGAAGGAGATGAAGAGTTTTCTGGAGATGATGGAGGCGCCCTCTCCTGGTACTTTGGGTGTAACTGCAGATCTGACATACATCCACTATCCATGACAACGCAAGGATTTGGTACAGTCATTTACAAATTGCATAAACAAAACATGAATAAGATAAGATACAAAAAATATATTTAAAAAATACATTACTACAATATATAATCAAAACTTTAAAAATGGCGTCCTGCATATTATATGGGACACGGAGAGACAGAGCTTCATCCACTATCCCAATAAACCATATGTTTAAAATTGATGTTATCAGGGTTACTGGTTCGACTCCCAGTCCTGCCAAATCCCATGGGGGTTTACAGATCAAACATTAAACGGATGATTTAGGTTGACTGAACGCTTTATTGATCATGGTTCTGTCTGTGAGACATTAAACGGTTGTGTCAGTATGTCCGATTTGTGATGATCTGGCAACATGTGCAGGGCGTTTACCCTTAAGACATTAATAATGGATAGATTGATTGATTTAAAATATAATGCAAAACCATAAAACTAACTGATAGCACATTACAAAGTTGAATTGCTGGCATGGGATTTGACTCTTCTCATAAACAAATGATAGTAATACATCTTGTAGTCAACATTGTAATTGTTGACGATAGAAATAAGTTACGCCGTTATTGGTGTTTTATTGCGCAGAACTGGCAACCCACTAAGATGTCAATTGATGTCGGAGCGGATCGCCGCCATCTTGGAATTACGTACTGAGGACTTCCCTTGGACCGAAATACTTTGTTTTTTAGAAAAGATTTCGAGATACGAGGAAGAGGAGCGATTGGATTTTTTTCATAATCGACAAAGAAAGGTACGGTTGTCTTTGCTAACATTAGCTTACCTTGCTAATATTAGCCTATCTGACCTTAGCCAACAGGTAGCACTCAGAAGCTAACGTTTGACCTTCAACGCAGCTTGAGCATTAGCTAACATTAGCTTGTCGAATTTTAGCTAACATTAGCTTGTTTTAGTCTTTAGCTTCAGGTTATCTAATTAGTCTTTTATTTACAATCCAGTTGCTTGTTTAGCTCTTATCGCAGTTACAAATCGTAATACATCTAGTTGTCTGGGAAAAAATGTGTTACATTGTGTTTGGTTAGCGGATTAGCAGAAGACCGCAAGAGCACTGAAGTGCATTATGGGTAATTAAGTGACCTAATGAATGAGTGTGTCTGTGTTCTGACAGGTGTCATTATAGTTGTGTAGCTGTGATTTTCAGTGCAGTTGTTTCACTGTTGTTGGTTTAAGGTAGTTGGTCCATCTATGGTTTAACTATTGTTGTTTATGTTTCTCCTGTGTGTCAGTCATGTCTTAGAGTGTGTTATAATGTATTACTAGTGCGTTTACATCATCTGATCGCTGCTCTTAGTCCATTTAGCTTAAACACATGAACATGGCACCGCCACCTAGCCTCTGATAGTAATATGTTGTATTGTGCTAGTGGGAAAATAAAGTTATTGTCAGAAGTGGGATTCGAACCCACGCCTCCAGGGGAGACTGCGACCTGAACGCAGCGCCTTAGACCGCTCGGCCATCCTGACATACTGCCACTGGAACCTTGGCTGATACAAATCCTCTCCAAAGTCGTCGTAGTCATTGTTTACGTCTTTACGTGAGTTCACATAGCGTGTGTGACGTGAATGTACAGTGACAGCTGATTTCCTGAACGGTGGATCAGCTCGTCTGTCGACCGGTGTCTGCTCCTCGTAGCTGACACACTTCATATCCTCTCTGCCATATCACAGACCACACACACACACACGGAACCGTTACTGCGGTGAGCGGGAGTGGCGTTGTATTCATTCACCCGGCGAGTTAGCTTGATGCTAGCTTGTTAGCAGCGGCTCGCGGAACTTTGACTCAACTCAAAGAAGAAACCGTGAGTAATTCCACCCTGTGCCAGCTCGGTGTAAACATTGGGTATCGATTGCAGTCGAGCAGCGAGCGTGTTTACCTTAGCACCACTTGTGTGTAACGCTAGCTGTTAGCATGTCAGTGTCATGGCTGTAATATAGTAGTTTCTATAGTTTATATAGTTTCTATACTTTCCTCTTTAGTTTTTATTCCTCTGTGTAAAACTAGGGTGGAGGCTGGTGGTTTGATTTCCGCATCTGCCCTCTGTGTCATTGTGTGGAAATGTTTCCAGTGGCACTAATCCCCCTATAATACACGGGACTATCCGGACGAGCTAGAACACCAGACTAATGTCATGTCAACATTTGAAAATCAAAAACACACTGTTAAACTTCCACGCATTCAACTCGTGGGGAAGAGTAGAGCGGGTCAGGATAGGTAGAGATCCGCGGCTATAAGACACACACTGTATTTGTTAAGTCTTATTTTTATGTGTCTCGTGGACTTTGGACATTAAAGGACGCCAGACAGACAAGAAGGTGCATTGTCATTGTTCTACTCTTTGATGTAAGTCGTCAATCTAATCTCGCCTATTTCTCATGTGCACTTGACTGTAAAATATTTGTTTGTGTTTTCATCAAAGACCCTTTGTCCTCAGGTCGCTCTTAAAAACCATATCTTAATCTCCGTGAGACGTCCTGCTTCAAATAAAGAAGACGTTCTTTGACCTCTCTCTCGCCGAGTCTGAAAGCTTTAAAGCATCAAAGTAAAGTTATGTTTCATTGCAACTCAAATGTGCTCAAACAGTTAGCAACAGTAGTAATGTGCCTGCTGGAACGACATTCATCATATTCAGGTGAAGTGTCACAATGATGCACAAATTCCAGAAAACAAACGGCTCTGTAACCCCGCCCTCAGGGTTCACAGCCATGGCCTCCGTCCCTCCACACAACTTCTCCTGGGTGGAACCCGGCAAACTGGCCGGACTGGCGCTGCCCAGGATGACCTGCGAGTACCAGTACCTGCTGGACAACGGCATCAAACACCTGGTCTGCCTGTGTGAGAGGAAACCGCCCAACCACGACACCTGCCCGCAGCTGCAGCTGCACCACCTGAAGATCGCCGACTTCACCCCTCCCTCCCCGAGTCAGATCGACAGATTCCTCTCCATCGTGGAAGACGCCAACTCCAAGGGCGAGGTACGATTTTCAGACACGTGGCAGACTGCGATGTGACGGACGCTAATGAATCCCCTCATGAAGTCCTTTCGGCACTCGCGAGGGCAGTTACAGTTTTTACAGTTAAGACATTATTAGTACATGCTGGCTCTCACGCTCCGGCAGTGAGACTCTGTCCTTCAGCCCTGACAGATACAGATGCTTAAAGGCTGATTCATGTTCCGATGAACCAAAATAAACCTTGTGTGTGTGTGTGTCGTCCTCCGTGTCCCCCCCCCCCCCCCCCCCCCCCCCCCCCCCCCCCCCCCCCCACCGCAGGGTGTGGGAGTTCACTGCATGCACGGTCACGGCAGGACCGGCACCATGCTGGCCTGCTACCTGGTGAAGACGAGGAAGATCTCGGGCATCGACGCCATCAACGAGATCCGCCGACTGCGGAGCGGCTCGATCGAAACCCACGAGCAAGAGAAAGCGGTGGTGCAGTTTTATCAGCGCACAAAGTAACGTTTGACTAATCCAAACAATTCATCCCTACGGTAATGTTTTATTACTATTATCATGAGAAGAACATAGGGGGGGAGAAAAGAGAAGAAAGTGAAAGTACTGAATAACTGTTCATTTCTCTAGGGTTAATAAGATGAACTTTTCTACAGTTATGAATACAAACGACCTTTTAATCTGTACTGTATACTCATTCTTTTGATTGTAACTTTTCTTTACACACACGTTTTCTATAACACGCCTTTCAATCATTTTTTTTTTTTTTACGCGCTGGATGCCAGAGAGAAGAGACGCTGCCGCTCCTTGAACGTGAGATTTTCTGGGGCGGTGGCGTCCTGGGTTTTCTCCTCCTGGTTCCTGCAAAAACAAATCGACCACAACAAGTAAAAATACTTGAACTTCATCACTTTTCCAGGAATGATGTTTATGGTGACACAAAATGGAGCTTTCGCTGTGGTGGGCTTGATTTGTTTCACTCAGGTTCCTTTCATACACAATTCACAGACTCTGAGCCAATGGAGTTTGATGCACTGAGATGAATGTACTATTATGTCGTAAAGTCATCGTATGTAGTAACGCTGCTTGGTTTCCTTTCACGGTTTTTATCAAAAGAAAATTATCTCACTCACTCCTTTGATGTGACGTTCCGTCCACTTGCCCTTTGACCTGAGAAACGCACAAGAGAAAATAAATGTATTTGAATGACATCTGTTGCTTTGATCTTGACTGACTTGTCCCAGTGTCCCGTGTTACCTGTGTGGCTCTTGTCTTTGCTTTCCGAGACATGATCAGCGGTCAGCTGATCTTTCACTTCACTGTTGCTACTCCCCGTCTGGTTCTAAAGATGGAAGAGGTAAGTATTCAGATCCCGTCGCTGTTCCAGATCTCACTTTGAAGACAATTTGTGTGTCTCACCTGTGTCCTCGTCCCCAGCTGCTGAACCTGCGCCATCATCTCCACCACCTCCTCCTCCTCCTCCTCCTCCTCCTCTTCATCGTCCCCTCTCTGCTGAACCTCCCGCAGCCTCTTCTGAAACTGCCACTCCAGGCTGAGCTTGCGGAGCCGCTCGTTCTCCTCGGCCGAGCGCTTCACCTTGGCCTGGAGCTCCTGCACCTCCCGCTCCAGCAGCTCCACCGCCTGGAGGCGGTGCTGCTTCTCCAGCGTCTCCTGCCGCTCCCTCCTCCAGGGGTCGGCCGGCTCCCGCGGGCGCCCGGGCTTCGCCTGCCGAGTGGGAGGCTCCTGGAAGGAGACGTGTTTGGTCGGGGTGATGCTGACCTGGGGTCTCACAGCTTGACCCCGGACTATGCCGGGCCTCTGCTGCGGCTGCTGCTGCTGCTGCTGCTGCTGCTGCTGCGAGAGCAGAGGGAGCTTCCTGGTTGCCGAGACGGGGCAGGCGTAAATGTGCTGGTTCTGACTGTGTCCGTTTACTTTATGACCCGCCTTCATCTGACTCTGGAAGGTGGTGAGCGGGGGGTTGGTGTTGACGGCTCTGGTGACGGGGATGTCGATGCGTATGGGCTGAACCGAGGGCGTGGGGGTCGCTTGTTGCGAGAAAGGAGCGCGCCACACTCCAGCTGCACTTGTGCGAACGCCCTGCTGCTGCTGCTGCTGCTGCTGCTGCTGCTGCTGCTGCTGCTGCCGCTGCTGCCTCTTGTTATCACAGATGATGTCATGGGTGGAAACACTGGAGCGGATTGGGAAAGAGGAGTAGTGGCTCAGGGTGTGTTTCGCGCCCGTGCCGTTCCGCCTTTTGTCCAGCAGGGGGCCTCCACTGTCCATGCATAGGTTTTCCTGTGAGACCGCCTGACGCTGTGGGGTTGAACACGCACGATTCGACTCACATTTACCTTCATCATGTGATGATGTAACATAGTTCTAGTTCCAGAGAACATAGATTTACCATGTACATCCTCCTACTGGAGCTGTTTCCCTCTGAAGGCCTCACCAGCGTCGTCTGTGGGCGACTGGAGTCGGACATGTTTTTGTCCTGTGATTTCTGGGATGGAAGTGTCAGGTATTCCCTGTGAAACGTCTGCACAGAGGATGGAAGTTAGTCGAATGCACATTTTGTGCCCTAGTTCCACAAGAAAGCAGCTGATTTGGTGAATCTGTGATTTTCTTTTTTTTTTACTGCTCCAGTGTGTAAGGTTGTGGTGACATTATTTCCATTTCTATTGGAAGAAGTGGAATATATGACAATTAGACTGACGCTCTCGAGACTGTACAACACCTAAGTAGAAATATAAAAGTAAAGTAACTTTCGCATTGGTTTCTTTTTTAAAAGCCTCACATCCGTGCAGAGGTTCATGGTAGAAACAGCAGCCATGTTGTTGCCCCTCGTGCCGACCTCGACCTTTTCGTCTCCATCCTCCAGGCAGAGTTCGGCTACAAATGATGAGACAATGAACTGAAACCTCAAGCGTTAAACTTGGAGTATTTCCTGTCGGGGATGATGGTGGAGGTTCACCCACAGGTCATGTTGGGGTTGGAGCGGTAGAGCTGCCGGTTCCTCTGCATCATCTCCTCCTTCCTCCTCCTGCCGCCTCCATGACGGTGGTCTAACGCGCCGTACAGCACCAGGGCTTTGCCGTTTGGTTTGGCGTAGTTTTCCTCCACCTCTGGAGCAGGAAGTGATCACCATTGCACACCAAAGAAAGAAAGTGTGTGTTCTAGAATCGAACTTGTCCTCCTCACCTGCTGTCCTCTGCGGAGCTGCTTCACTCAGCAGAGCTGCCAGGCCGTGGAAGCTGGCTCCGAACTTCGCCACCCGTAAGGTCACCACGGGGCCGGTTTGCAGCATGATGGCCGCAGCCCTGAATCAATACAAGGTCATTGTGATCAATGGTCGCGTGAGGCGTCGTCAAATTAACCCGTCGGCGGTGGAAACGTGGGATTGATCTGGAGACGGTGGAGAGTTGTGTTTATCTGATGCAACAGAAAACTAGAAATAGAAATCCGCCCCTCAGGCCTGGAGAGTAACAGTCCTGAAAAGCTGTCTGACTGAATTATAGATTCTTGTAAAAAACATTTTTTATAGACAGTGTCTCCTCCAGTGAACTGTCTGGGCCTTTTGTCTTCCATTCTAAGTGTGACCCCTAATTGTGTTGTATTGATTGGTTTTGATTTCTAACAATTGATGCTTTATTTTTTTCCCCCCCTTCCTCTGGATCATGTGTGCTACATTCATTTGAGCGTGAAACGGCGTCTTAATCCTTTGCCCTGCACGTATGACAGAATTGACACTCAATTTGACTTTGACCTGATGGTGGCGCTATAAGTCATGTTGATCATCGCAAAACATTTTCTCCAAACCGTCAAATTGAATCTTCACGACGAGTGAAAATACAGCGTTATGAGGATTCGTCCTCTAGGGCACCACGAATGTCTGTGAAAATGCCCCCCCCCCCACAGACCAAAGGGTCCAACGGCAGAACAGGAAGTAGCTGGCACCTCTCTTGGTTGAGTCCGATCAGACTGTGCCCGTCCACGCTGAGCAGCTGATCCCCGGCTGTTAGCCCACCGTTCTGCAGAGACACGCAAGCTCTCATTCAGCCTCCCGCTCTGCACACACAGCCTCCGTCAGAGCCACCCTCACGTTTGCGCTCACCATCTCCGCCGGTCCGCCCTCGACAATGGACTTGATGTAAATCCCAAGGTTACCCTGCGCTGCCCCCTGTGGCGGAACAAGAGTTGGCAGGTTAATCAGCGGAGAGTTGAAAAACGGTTCCACTCGGTGATCTCGCCAAACATGCGGCGGGTCACCTTGGCCGCCACGATGCTGACCCCCATCCCGCTGTTGAGAGGTTTCTTCAGCGTGATGGTCACAACCTCTGGCTCCCTGTGTTCAGACTGAGACAGAAAGTAAACAAATGAAATGCACGACGGCGGCGTGAAACGTTTGATTTATGTCCTAATTTGGCACGTTTGCGATGTTTACCAGGTACGTGCTCTCAGGCGAAGGCGTGGGCTCTGTGAAGTGGACGGTCCAGTCACCTGTGGAGTTCCGCTGGCACGTCAAAGAGCAGAGACCTGGGGGATGAGGTCAGCGATTTGATTATTGATATCGCTGACTCGCTCATTTCTGCATTTTTGACAGACTCAGCCAGACCCGCGCACCTTTTCGGCAAATCGGCTCCAAAAACTCCATGAACCCCGGGGGGATTCCTCGGACGGCGTCGCAGGAGTAGCCGCCCTCCGGCAGCAGGAAGGGCAGGTTGAGGTCGAGGCCCACTTCCAGCTGGACGTCCCGCCCTTCGCCGCGAACCAGGCTGTCGGCGGCGGCGTCGGCGCCCGTCACAACGGCATCGATCAAAGCCTGCGGCGGCGGGGCGACAGCGGGCGATATTTCAGGCGGAAAAGGTGGTTCCAGGATATGGATTGACATTCGTCATGACGTGACAGGACTGTGACCCTGAGCCAAACATTGAAGGTGTTCCTTGCGCAGCAGCGTGACCTTTGACCTCAGTGCAGAGGTAGGAGAGTGAATGGAAGTTCTAAAGTGTCCACTCATTCACAAATGTCCTTTATTTTGTGGTCCTATTTAAAATGATGCATCGCACAAACCCAAATATTCAACATCCTGTTCTTGAATTTAAGGTCATTAATGGTGGTCTTCATTCATGACCATAATCTCATGAGGATGTGGTTTTATTTCGCATCTGTTTATTTTTATTTATTTTTTTTATAACATGGCCTCTGTACTGTTTTCCACACAAACATCGTACTTGGGCCCGTCATCTGAATTCAGTGGCCATGTCTCTATTAAAGCATCTGCTCAGCTGTCATGGCGGCTGTATTTCAGAGCGCCTGCTTTGACAGGTTCATCCCTCTGCGCCGCCAATAAAACTACCGGCTTTTCAGTGTGGAGCACAAGGACAGGAGGTCTGACTCAAACTTAGAGGCTGAAATCTGGAATTAACATGATGTATGTGTGAAATATATATATACATATATATATATATATATATATAGTATATTTATTCAACATTTGTGTAATTCTTGCCTCCAAGGAAATGTGGGTACTTTCATTCCATTAACATAGATAAATGAATCAATAAATATTTTTGATTTATTGAAATAATGAAATGAATGAAATAATAAAATAGAATAATAAAAAATAATATATTCATTAATCAAAGATAAGTACATAAATAAATGTAAAAATAATAATAATAATAAAGGTTTAAAAGGTGTCGGACGCACCTGTTGTTGTCGTCCGGTCATGACGTTGACACAGCTCCGCCTACTTCTGCTGCTGACTTCCTGAACGGCCCTTGCTAGCAGCTAGCATAGCCGCTAGTTAGCTAACACCTGCTACATACGTTGTAGGACTACACTGAACGAGGAGACCTGCACCCAGCCGCCAGAAACCTTCTGTTGGAACTGCTCCACTTCACCAAGTAAGTCTTTTATTTCACTGCTCTTGGTATTGTTGCTTTTGTTTGTTTGGCTAATGTTTTGCTAAGCTAACTAGCTAAGCCTCCTCCTCCCACTCTGTTTATCTGTTTGCACGTGAGCCACACATTTACTAGCTTGATTTGCTCTTGGGTTAATCGTAGATAAATGATGAGTGAGCACGTTGTTCATAGTTTTATATCATAATAATGCTTATGTGTGTTTGTTATTGGCTGAATTGAGGTCATGGCATATTTCCAGCTAAGTCATTGTGGCTGTCTGCAGGTGTGTTCAGAAGGGCTCGCTGCCCCCCTCCCCTATCTACACAATAGAAATGTAAATACTATAAACAAATGTCCGTTTACTACATTGACGTAGTTATATAAGCCCATTAGGATTATTATCGCTCAAAATAGAAGTCGTAATGTACCTTTATACTCTGCATAGTATTGTGGAAATGTTCCACCGTGAAGCAATCAGGTAATGAGACAACTTACTCGTTTTCATATATTATTCATGATGACATTCATCATAGTTAATAATTCACTGTATTTAATCTATACTGCTGAGCCTCTCCTCTGGCTGCTGCTCCACTTATCCACATCCATTGTAATATTCTCAAATTAGGGTCAAACCTGCCTTTACGGTATTTGCAGATGATCTAGTATTTACATTTTAGCTCGGCAATCGTCAATTAAGTTAAGGTGAAGCTAAGATAAACTGATGTAGCTGTATCAACCCCCCCCCCCCTTATATGCTCTATTTTGACACCTGCTGTGTACTGAGCTCTGATTAGTCACAATGCTGTATTTTCTATCTTGTTTTTCGAAACCCACTTGTCTGAAAAGCTGCTACATAATTCAATGCAAACAGGGGGAAGAGCAGCAGCAGCAGCAGCAGCAGCAGTGTTGTGGAGCGCAGGAACACATAGTACACACTGCAGTACTCACAGGGGGGATGCGAGGCTCGGTGTTTGCATAGAAGTAGCCAGCCAGCAGTGTTTGCAGCTGCAGTGAGTTCAACTTGAAACAGGTATTCTGGATGTCCTTCGCATCTTGCAACGAGTACTTGTTCATGGTCAGGAGAGTGGTTGCCTGGAAACAGGGAGGCAACAGTGTTTTAACAGCTTCCACTCACCAAATGTGCTCAGACACAGTGAATGGGGCAGGGGGGGGGGGGGGGCCGAGATTGAAAAACCGCAAAATCGTACATAAATCATCTCCGTGAAGCAGTGATATTGAATGTGTAATATTAATACGCTGATGATGGATAAATTCACTATTTCTACCCAATCACTATTTTCAGTATCATCAAATCAATTTAAAGGGGCAGCGTGTAAGATTTGGTGACGTCTAGAGGTCGAAGTTGCATGTTGTATCCATCACCCTCACCCCGTGTCCACTCTGGGCGACTGTAAAAACATGGCGGCCCCCATAGAAGAGGACCCACTCCTCCATTTGAATATACATTCATTGTCTCATTTAAGGGTAATGGGGGAAAATGAAACATTTAGTTGATTGTATTCATGAAAATGTCAGTATCTCATTGTTTTGTCATATTTTTAGGAGTGACAGAAATGACCAAAATCGTGCGCACTGCACCTTTCAGGACTCTTTCGAGGCGAACCTAAATTTGAGGCAAAATTATTCCTCCCTATCGGCAGAAAGCTGGTGAAGCTGCAGCGTCTAACTTCACCACTAGGAGTCACTTAATCCAATACTGTACCTTCAAAACAAGGCCCATTTAAACTTGGCCTTGACCCGTACTCCAACTTGTAGTACTGGGAGCCACCCACCTGGATGATGTGTCCCAGGTGGCAGTCGGCAGCCAGCTCCAGGCCCTGCCTCTCCGCCCAGGCCTCGATGCCCGTGAGCCTCTGGCGCAGAGCCGCTCCCCAGTAGTGGGAGCACAGACCCGGGGCGTTGGCCTCTGGGCTCATGAGCCGGTTGAAGAGCCAGGCGCTGATGAAATGGAAGAGCTGGGAGAAGAGCTGGATGGTGAGGGCGGGGTTAACCCGACAGCGCCGCAACAGGGACATGGTGTTCATCAAGGTGTTCAGCACCATCTCTGTAAGAGGCGGAGCAAAAATGTGGGGATTGTCCCAAATTGCGCTTTAACACGATTGAGCCTTTACTCTTTTGTCATGAGTTTGTTTACCGATACCGGCCGGCAGGACGCCGTGCTGCTCGGGATCAATCAAAAACGTTGGCAAATGCTTCGCTAACTCGTTCTGGAGACACTGCAGCAGGAAACTAGGAGGATGAAAGGAATGTAAACAAACCATTTAGATTATAGTTTAGACTTTTTAATACCTACGAACACAAAACGTTCAGCACTGTTGGCATCTAGTGGTGAAATTGCATATTGCATCTGAATCATTGATATGTTAATGTAGAATCTTTGAATTATTTTGGTCAGAATTTTGAATATAAAAGTCGATCATCGAGTAGTGCACCTTTTTGAATTCATTGCATATGCAAGGGATCGATAAAGTAGAATGCTAATCATGGATAATTAGCAAAACGGCGAAAGAAATCGACCCCCCTCTGTGTGTTGGAGGGGCATTTAATTTCAACGTCGCAATTTTAACTTTGCCCAACTTCTCCAGAAACACAGTGGAGGAGAGCCAAATTGAATAAGGATCATTGATTTCCACGTCTGCTGGCGTTATACCCGAAAGCCTTGTGCACCAGGTGCGACAGGTCCAGCTGACTTTGTTGTGTGAGGCGGCCGAGGTCTTTGTCATGCTTGAGGAAGTTCAGCAGCTCGGAGGCGTTGGCCATCCAGAAGGCGAGGGCGCCGGCCATGCTCTGCTGCCTCTGAGGGTAAACACAGCCGCCGCCGCCGCCGCCGCAGCAGCAGCAGGGTCGTTTCAACCTCACACAACATCTGCTTTCCTATTAGCCTCATCAGTGCAAATGTAACAGAAGTGTGTGTTTTGTGTATTCGCCTTGCCTGGATGACCTTCCCTGTCATGGCCACCATTTTATTAGCCATGGACGTGACGGTGTGTGTTTGGCCTGAGGGCGCCGGGCCTTGTGTGCGGTGGCGCCGCTGCAGAGCGAAGCGTCCCACGGCGTAGAGGATGTACGCCGGCGAGAGCTTGAAGTGAACGGTGGAGCTGTTGGTGTAATTGATGACTGCCGACAGGAGGGCATCCTCAGCTGAGAGGGGAGACACACCAGCAGGGGGCAGGAGGATGACACACACCTTCATACTTGACAGGTCATGAAAGGGAACTTGTTTATTTTGTACTCACAGCTCTCGGAGATTTTGATTCCAAACGGCAAAGCAGGCTGATCTGAAAAGTTAGAGTGAAAACTTCATGAGGACTTTAGCTCCGGTAGCAGAGCTGAGACCACAGAGAACAGAAACAGTGAGCCGTAGAATGGAGTTCAGTCAACTGATTGTCAGTGTGGATGGCTATATTTCAATTGAAAAAACTTTATTTATTCCACAGGGGCATTTTAAGGCACATGGAGCAGTTATCAATCAACACATTAAAATCAATGAGGCGCAAGTTAAGGTGCAGGGACAGAGATTAAAACAATAAAGTACATAAATCAAAATAATGTCCCATTATATAACACTGTCTCCGACCTCAAAAAAATATTTGTGTATATATATATTCATAATAATAATAATAATAATAATAATAATAATATATATATTTTCCTTTTATTGATCTCATTATTCTTTTTTAAACTCATCCGAGCTCATTTTTTTTATTTTTTTTATTTATATTTGAGGTCAAGTTTCTTAAAGTTTGTAATATTCTACATTTTGGACAGAAATTTGATCCTTATGGATTGAAAAGGAAACATGTTTGTATTTGTTTGGCATGAAAAAGTCAAACCTGTCAAGCACTGTTCATTCTAATCTGTGATTCTCTCCGTTCCCTTAAAGTGCTCACCCTCGTCCTGCTTCCTGGTTTCTGGGCCATGTTTTCTCTCCTGGTCAGACCCACAACTCCTGTCGGTCTGTTGTTTTTCAGATGACCTGGATTATTGGTGGGAGATGGTAATAAGCGTATGTGATGGTGGGCGCTGATATAATGACTGATGGTAAACTTAGAAACACGTTACCCGTCAGTGGCTTTAGCTTTGTTCTTCTCCGTCTTCTTGTCCTTCCTTGACAGTGTCCTCTTGAAGTTTTGGATCACGCCTCCTTTTTCTTTCTCGTGACAGTTCTCCTTTATTTTTGAAATGACAAAAGTGACAATGTGTGTGAAGGAGAAAACCATTGTTCTGCAAAAACAGCTCTGTCTTTGTTGTAGTATTGCTGATTACAAGTGGTCCCTCAACTAATGATGTATTGTTTCCATTGTTATTTGCTCATTAGCTCCATTTGACGAGACCTAATGAGCTTGTTTATGTCGTAATGGATCCTGTGGAGTATATTTATTCAGTGCTGCACCGAGTACTATTTTTGATTTATTTTATGGTTAGCTAGGTGGAGGACGTACCTGTAAACTCTCTTTGTCTTTCTTGAGCACAAAGCGTCCCTCTCTGTTGTCCGAGCTCCAGTGTAATTGTGCGATTAAAGGTCTCTCGTCTTGCTCCAGCTTTCGTTCTTCAGCCGCATGAAACGAAAACAATTTTTAAAAGATGCTAACAGTAAAAAAATACAAAATTAACAAGCTCAACAAAGTATCGTTACATCACTAACAATACTCACCCTTCTTTCCTTGGATCTCGTACAGGGAATAACTGGTCGTGAGCATTTTCATATCCGGCCTGAATTTCTCCGAGAGAGTTTCAATGACTTCCCGAGTGGACGAGTTGCTGCAGACGCGCAGACACTTGGTGGCTACGTTTCCCTCCTCGTGGTCCTCGTAGTAGAAACGCATCACGCCGTTAAACTCCAGGTTCTGCAGCGAGACACAATAATGTCATCTTGGCTTTTACTTTGGCGGGCCGCTTTTAGCCCGCAGGCCCTATGTTTGACACCCCTGCTTTAAATGTGTGTATTTTCAATAAGGGGTGTAACCCAAAGACGGAAATAGTGTAAACAATCCAAAACTGCAGTACAATATGTTTTATTAAGCACTTCTACTCACCAGTAGAAACATCACAACATTAGTATGACATCGATAGATTACATATTAGATTAGAATAGCAAGGTTGTAGCTTTGTTGTCAAATACTGTCAACACCGTTTCAATTGGGAGTGATGGGAGGAGTATGGGTAAGATTTTTCAAATCTAAATTTAGCAATCCACCCAACATTTTTGCATATTTCCTTTAATCTTTTCCAAATAAAAGCAAATTTTGTTGGCTACATGTTACATTTTTTGTTTTCTGCTCCAACAGTCCATCAAAACTCACTTAGTATTTGATCCGTTTAGTTATTTCAAGCAGAATTACTTGTAAAACACCTCATCTTCTCAGATTCCAGCCTCTCGAAGAGCAACACTGATGACTTTTCTTTGCTGACGTTGTTTGAATATAAAAGAAATGCAATGATGGCAGGTGATTAACTTCATGAAGCACAACAATCGTTCCAGCCGTATTCATTTAAAACACCTCAAACGCCAGATCTGAAAATAATGAAGTCGAATCTAAACTCACCTTGTCAGGTTGACTTATCTCAAACAGGTCCACTCTGTTGTTGTTCCACTGTCTGATGACTTTGTCCAACTTCTCTCTTTCCTCCTCCTCGGGCATTTTTCCCTCCAATTAACGTCAAACTCTGCGTGAACGACTCCCGCTGCTTTTCTCCCGAAATCCAAACCCCAAACTTATTATCTAGAACGGTGGGCTAAGTATCGGGGACCCCACCCTCTCCTCTCTCCATTCTCCGCGAGTTATAAACTCTTTGTGCCCGAGCTCCCAGTTCTTAAACACATAATTGCCTGCTCCATCCCCATGTTCACATCCCCTCTTCAGGCCCTCGCGCCCCTCTGCTCTCATTTAACGGGTCAGTGGCTCTTTGTTATTCCAGGCAAACAGTTTCCTAATCGTATATCCTTCACAGGCTCCACTGCCTCTAATCCGTCACCTTCATTTCATCCACATTTGGATCACAAATGTTTCTGGAATTCCCGCGGCCGCCATATTTAAGCATTTTATAACTCGACGGTGTTTGTGTAGAGTGGACGTCTCCACAGCCTCCGATCGTGGAGGTTCACGCTTGAGGGAATCCCACTTCTCATGCATACCAGTGGTTTCCAGCACGATTTACATGTTACATGTCTCTTTCCATTCAGCCGCGCTCTCTGTACGTACGTATGTGGGGCAGCTTTTGTTGGCCACTGTCAAGCGTTCTGTGCAAAACCTACAATGGAACAAAAGCTTTAAAGAAAACAACCCTCAATTACATATGCGGTGCTTCATAAAATAAACAGAACAATCATGGGTATTGTTGTCTGGATGCTGGAAAATGCAAAGAGGGGATTTTTTTTTTTTTTAAGGACAGCATTTTTATTTTAGTTTGATTTGAGGTACAGATTTATTGTCCTACTGCAAGATTCAGTTCAGATATATTCTGGGAAGAAGACAATGTGCATTTTTAAAGAAGAAAAAGGCGTGGTCCAATTCCCAGTTGTCCTGTGATCCTGGATCCTGTGATCCTGGATCCTGGTGGTGAAGGGTGGTGCATCCACAGATCAAGATGTTGTGGCAGTTGTGATCTTTGAATTTGAACATATTAGATCTACATTCTTTACATCTGTTTCAATCATCATCTGTTGCACGTCTGCCTTGGCCACCTTTGGCCACCCCCTGGCTCCGCCCCTGCTTACATGGCCGCATATCAGATATGGCATATATCTGATGTAAGAACCGTTAGTGACACTTTGAAATTTGTATAAAATGAATGCTAAAATTCATACTTACAGTTTGGTAATGTGAAAGTAGACTCAGATATCCGCTGTCTGAATATGATCATATAAAACTTAGATTGAGAACAACACATTACCAAGTTTCTTATGTAAAATTCAACTCATGTTGTTATCAGTGCGCCAGTGGAGCTCTACTAAAGGCACAATGTGTATATAAATCTCACACGCTGGATCTTTAACTTTCTAGTTGATCAAGGTGCGTTTGAGTTTCCATGGTCTGACACTTCCCCGAATCTCCTCCACTCATTTAACAGGAGCCGACAGGAGCCGACAGGGCGACTGACGGATCGACGCCGGCCGAATCCTCGTTCCTCTCCCAAGGTGTTCCTCCCGTTATCGCTGAGGCGGTAAGTCTCTGAAATACCAACACACGTGTTTCTGACGGATGGTCATTCATGAGTTTTTCTTAACAAGAGAAGTGACACGAACAACAGATGAATCAAACCCGCCTGCACCTGCCGCACATCGGCCACACTCCGATCCAAAGTTTCACACTCGATTGTACTGCGGAGAAGTGCTTCAGAGATTT